>SMDT01003193.1:0-262111 GCA_005392925.1 Aquilaria sinensis | reverse complement strand
TAGCTCGGGAAGTGGGGAGCCACGAGAAGAGTCCTCGACAGATAACCTGCCCCTTGGGGCACGTCTGGCGGAAAGAGCAAGGTCTAAACGACCCGAAGTCCCGTCTAGAAGAAGTTTATCACCAGAAGCAACGTCCCCCTCACCTCGGTACCGAAGTCGCTCTCCGAAGAGGCGATACCAGGAAGAGGAGCCCAGCGCCACGCTCCTCCTGGAGAAAGTCTTGGCGAGACTGGAGAGAGTGGAACAGCAGGTGGCACGCAAGCCTGTTTGGGCCAGGCTAACTGAAACTGTCTCTGGAGATGAAACTCCTTTCGCCCGAACGGTGGTCGAGGCGGCCATGCCAAGTGACTTCAGGCTACCTCGGCTAGAGACCTATGAGGGCCGGACTGATCCCCAGGCCCACCTAACAAAGTACAAACGCAGCATGGTGCTACACGGGGCTGATGATGCTACACTCTGCAAGTGCTTTGAAGTCACCCTCGCAGGACCAGCAACTGCCTGGTACAATTCCCTGCCTCCCGGAAACATCAGGGGGTTCCAGGAGCTGTCCACAGCGTTCACCCAACAGTTCATTGGGAGCAAGCCGACGGCGAAGATGCCCGTCCAGATGTTTGACATAGCACAAAGAAACGGGGAGACCATCCGTGACTATGTCGAGAGGTTCAACAGAGAGGCCCTCAATGTTCCGGACTTTCGTCCCGAAATCCGAATCCTCGCCATGACGAGGGGCCTTCGGAGGGATTCGCACTTGTTTTATGAATTCTCCAAAGATCCCCCGGACACACTGGGAGAATTCTACCGAAGGGCTGAACAACATATGACAGCCGAAGAGCTGAGAATGACTGGACCGAAGGCTGACCATATTCACGCTCGTGGCGAAGGGTCCAGCCAGCAAGCCCGGTGTCCAACGGAACAGTTAGGCCGACCTCGGAGAATGCGAGTAGGAGGAAGGAAGCCCCAAAACTTTACACCTCTGAGCACCACGAGGGCTAACGTCCTCATGGCGTTGGAAAAACAGGGGGCTCAAATCCAACGGCCGAGGGGCATGACTGCTGACAACAGAAGGAACATGAAGAAGTTCTGTCAGTTCCACCGTGATCACGGTCATGACACCGAAGACTGCTTTCAGTTGAAAAAGTACATTGAATCACTGATAAAGCAGGGCCAGCTTCGGCGTTATTTGAGAATGCCTTCCCCGAAAGGGAAAAAAGAGGAAGAAGGAAAGCCTGATGACGAGGATTACGATTCGGACAGGCGAAGGAACCGAAGTCCGAGAAGGCGTCCTCCACCTTCGGCAGGAGTAATACAGACGATCACAACCGGACTTCCATCCTCGGAAAGAAAAAGAAGGGCCAGAGAGATAGCGGTGATGGAATATCAGAGCCCAACGAAAAAATTGGCTCGCGAGGATGGCTCCACCATCGTATTTCCTCATGACGATCCATTGCTGATCATGGCGAGGATAGGAAACTGGGACGTCAAGAGGGTGCTGCTGGACGATGGGTCAAACGCAGACGTCTTGTTCTCACATTTGCTGCCAAGCTTGGGCATATCCAGGAGTGACCTCAAGGCTGTCACTTCACCCACCTTCGGCATAGGACCATCTGAGCTACCTGTCCTCGGGTGGATCGACCTCCCCTTGATGATGAAAGGAACTTCGGAGAAAGGAACTGCTGAGTTGTTCGCCTCTACCATGGCAAGATTCATAGTCATGGACGTTCCTTCGTCATACAACGCCATCCTCGGCAGACAGACACAGGGAAATTTGCACATTCACCCTGATGTAAAGTACTTGACCGTCACCTTCGCCACCAAAGAAGGAGACGCAAAGATCTTCATTGATCAAGGCGAGGTGAGAAAGGTGTTCGTCAGAGCACGAAAGGCTCCAGCAAGCAACGTAGCACATGCTGTAGAAGCAAAAGAGCTGGAAAGGGGCGAGGCAGAAGATCCCACAAAAGCGGAAACAGAAGAAGTAGAGCTTGTCCCAGGCCATAGTACCCGAATAGGGAAAAGTATGGCCGAAGGAGACAAGGAAAAACTTGTATCTTTTCTGCTTACAAATAAAGATCTGTTCGCCTACTCGCCGAAGGACATGCCAGGGGTAAACCCTCGCGTAATCCAGCATAGCCTCAAAGTAAGTCCGGAAGTAAAACCTGTCCGGCAAAAGAAACGGAGCATCTCAGCTCACAAAAGTGACTTCGTCAAAACCGAAGTCCAGCGTCTGATAGACGCCAACGTTATCCGGGAGGTAAACTACCCCGAATGGCTAAGCAACGTGGTAATTGCCACAAAAGAAGGAAGTAGTAAGCTCCGGATGTGCATCGACTTCAGAAATTTGAACGATGCTTGCCCGAAAGATTCATATCCCCTTCCACCAATAGATCAACTGGTAGACTCAACTGCCGAATACGGGCTCTTAAGTTTCCTATACGCCTTCAGTGGTTACCATCAGATAAGGATGGACCCCGGAGACGAAGAGAAGACTGCCTTCATCACCGAGGGAGGAACATATTGCTATATCAGAATGCCCTTTGGGCTAAAAAATGCAGGAGCCACCTACCAAAGGCTGATGAACAAGGTCTTCAAAGACCAAATGGGGAGGAACATGGAGGTATATGTTGATGATATGATAGTCAAGAGCAAACTGCCTGGCTACCACGTTACAGATTTAGAGGAAACCTTTCAAAAGATCAGAACCTTCGGGATCCGCCTTAATCCAGAGAAGTGCATCTTCGGGGTGACCTCGGGAAAGTTCCTTGGGTACATGGTATCCAAAAGGGGCGTCGATGCTAACCCTGAGAAGATTAAGGCTCTGCTTGAATTCCGAACTCCTACCACAGTCAAGGACGTGCAGAGACTCACCGGAAGAATAACCTCTCTGAGCAGGTTTATTTCCAGGTACGGAGATAGGTGTCGACCCTTCTTCAAAGTCCTCACAAAAGCCGCAAAGATGGAAGGCGACCTCGGAAGAAATGGCCATCCTTGGGCTGAAGATTGCCAAAAAGCCTGGGAAGAACTCAAAGTCTACTTGGCCAGCCTGCCGACTCTGCGGCAACCTCGGGAGGGCGAGCCCCTGGCACTATACCTCGCCGTCACGGAAAAAGCTGTGAGTTCGGTTCTTGTGAAAGAAGAAGGACCGAAACAGTGGCCGGTTTACTATGTCAGCAAGTCCTTGCATGGCGCCGAAGTCAGGTACCCTTTGCTTCAAAAAGCTATATATGCCTTAGTGCTTGCAGGTAGAAGGCTGCGGCCATACTTTCAGGCTCACCCCATCATTGTCCGAAGTAGTCTGCCACTACGGGATGTCATGAAGAGAGTTGATCATTCGGGAAGGCTCTCCAAGTGGTGCATAGAGCTGGGTGAACACGAGATCACATACGAGCCTCGGAAAGCCATAAAAGCTCAAGCACTGGCAGATTTTATCGCCGAAATACCCACCACTGAGGAGAGCCATTCAGATCCAAAAGAGGGTGAGCCAGAATGGACCTTACACGTTGACGGGGCCTCAGGATCCGAACACCAGGGAGCTGGAGTGATTATCAGAGGCCCCGAAGGCCTAGAAGTAATGAAGGCCATCAAGTTCAGTTTCAATGCCACCAACAATATGGCGGAGTATGAGGCCCTCATAGCAGGATTACGCCTGGCCAGAAAAATTGGCGTGAGAAACTTGAAAGCACATAGTGATTCCCAGCTGGTGGTCCGAAAAATGGCAGGGGACTATGGCGCGAAAGACCCGACCTTGGCAAAATACCATGAGTTGGTAACAAAGCTTATTCGGGAGTTCGACGTCGTAAAAATCGAGAACGTACCCCGACGGGAAAATGCTGAGGCAGACTGTTTGGCGAAGTCCAAAACTTGCACCGAAGTGCTAAGCCACCCCAGCATCGCGGTGTTAAGCATAGAGACCTCGGGGAAAGGATGGAAAGAACCAATCAAAACGTATCTCGCAACCAACACACTCCCCGAAGATCCCAGCGAAGCCGCAAAAGTGCGAAGGCGCTCCGGACGTTTCTTCTTAATTGGAGAAGAACTGTATCGACAAGGATATGCAAATCCACTACAGAGGTGTGTTAGTGAAGAGGATACTGAAATGATCCTCGAAGAAGTTCACGAAGGTGCCTGTGGTTCGCACATCGGAACCGACGCCCTGGCAGCAGTAATACTTCGCCAAGGATACTTCTGGCCTACCCTGAGAAAGGACGCCAAGCAGTTCGTCCAGAAATGTGGTAGTTGCCAGAGACATGCGAACATCCAAAGAACACCCTCAGAGTTCGTGACTTCGGCAGATTATCCTTGGCCCTTCGCGGTTTGGGGCATAGATCTCATTGGGCCACTCCCAACGGCGCCTGGAGGCGTAAAGTTCTGCGTAGTAGCAGTAGACTATTTCTCTAAGTGGGTCGAGGCAGAACCTCTGACAACTATCTCGGCAAAAGAAGTGCAGAAGTTCGTATGGAAAAACATCGTGTGCAGATTTGGCATACCGAGGGTACTCGTAGCGGACAATGGGTCCCAGTTCATAGACAAAGGATTCCAAGAGTTCATTAGCAACCTCGGGACAAAAATGCACTTCGCCCCAGTAGCTCACCCCCAAAGTAATGGGCAGGTGGAAGTATCTAACAGGACCATAAAAGATGGTCTGAAAAAGAGATTGGGAGAAGCAAAAGGGAAATGGCCAGGAGAACTCCAAAGCGTGTTATGGAGCTACCGGACGACACCCCGAAGAGCCACAGGGGAAACACCCTTTTCACTCGTCTTCGGTACAGAGGCTATCATCCCCGTCGAGGTAGTACAACCGTCAATACGAGTCCAAGTGTTCGACGAAAAAGGAAATGACCTCGGCCTGAGAACCAAGCTCGACCTCCTCAGCGAACACAGAGAAGTAGCCGAGCTGAGAAGAAAAGCTTTCCAGCAAAGAGTGGCAGCAGCCATAAACCTACGCGCTAAGCCAAAAGGAATAAAGAAGGGAGACCTCGTTCTCCGAAAGGCTGAATTTGCACCCCGAAAACCGTCCCACGGGGTACTTCGCGCAAATTGGGAAGGACCCTACCTGGTACTTGCCGAAGTACGAAAAGGAGTTTATAAGCTCGGCGATGCCGAAGGCATAGAATTAAAAAATACTTGGCACTCAGAGGCCTTGAAAAAATTCTACGCCTAAAAAAGTTCGGTGGGAAAGTTGTATTGCACAAGTTGGAAAAATTTGTCTAAGTAAAAAGTTCTGAAGAAGTACAAAACAAGAGTCTCACGAAAGCAATCGCCGACGAAAACAAAAGTAAGTTTTTCCGAAGTCTCTTGAGCGAATATGTTCGGGACAAAGGAAAGCAAGAGTATGGTTTTCCGAAGTCTCTTGAGCGAATATGTTCGGGACAAAGGAAAGCAAAAGTATGGTTTTCCGAAGTCTCTTGAGCGAATATGTTCGGGACAAAGGAAAAGCAAAAGTATGGTTTTCCGAAGTCACTTGAGCGAATTATGTTCGGGACAGAGGAAAACAACAAAGGAATCTGGCAAAAAATACTATAAATATCTATTGAGCCAAAGAGTGCTTACAGAGAAGAAAGTTGCTGAAAGACTACAAAAAAGAAGAAGAAAATGAAGACAAAAGGCCCTAATACAAACTAAGGAACCTCGGCGTCTTGAGAACTGCCAGCCTCTGTGCTTTTGTCAGTAGCCTTTGGCGCCGGGAGAGAAGGAGGCAGTTTCAAGTGCTCGATCTTGGACCAAGTCCACCGAGGCTCCTTGGGGATGTTCATTGCTTCCAGGAAGGAGAGGTCGAAATCTGGGAACTTCTGCAGGATTTGGTGCCGAGCGAGACAGAAGCCGTCTTGAAAGCCCAACTTCGTCATATCATCGGACTCCTGCTTCTTGACCGCCAAATCCTCGAAGTCCTTCTCCAGATCAGCGTAATCCTTCTCCAAATCCTTGACCTTTTTCTTCAATGCCTTCACCTTCTTCTTCTCTTCTGAAGGCTTCTTCAGAGATGCGACCTCGGCTTCGAGTTGAGCCTTTTCCTCGAGCGTCTTCGCAAGGATTGCGTCACTTTCTGACTTACCCTTTTGAATCGCCTCGACGGTCGAAGTCAGCTCCGCCATTCGAGAGCCGAGGTCGGAAAGCTTCTGGGAGGTGTCTTTCTGAAGTTCCTCTTTCTCTTTTTTGAACCCCTCCCGAAGTTCAGCAACCTCCTTCTCCGCAGACTGCTTGAGATGAGCATTTTCGGCTTCCAGGGCCGAACACTTGTCCTTCGCCTTGGTATAATAATCCCAAAGTGCCGCCCTCTTCTCTGCCTCTCGCGCCACTCGAACACGGAGACACCCGGCATCAGCAACCTCCTTCTCCGCAGACTGCTTGAGATGAGCATTTTCGGCTTCCAGGGCCGAACACTTGTCCTTCGCCTTGGTATAATAATCCCAAAGTGCCGCCCTCTTCTCTGCCTCTCGCGCCACTCGAACACGGAGACACCCGGCATACCCCATCAGCTGCAAAAAAGAGAGAGAGAAGCAAACAGAGGGAAAATAATGCTAAGTACTTGGACAAAAATCAAAGACAAAATTGCCACTGAGGAGACAGTGGAGCGTACCTGGGCAGCATGTTCAGTGATTTTGGCGGCCAAGGAGTTATCGCCTGGGTAAGCCGCCGTAATGGCCTTGTAAGAGGCCTCAGTAAGCACCCCTTTGCACATTTGCCTGGCCATCTCGGGACAGTCCTCGGAGTACATATTCATGTCCTCCGTGAACGTCCAAAAGGGCTCTTTCGGCACTTTCCCTTCAGGAATTTTGGCATCCCGAAGGGCCCTCTTGCGGGCATGTTCGGTAACCCAGCCAGGAGACAGGATGTTCGACAAAGCAACAAGGCCACCTCCGCTGCACAACAAGGCAGAAAAATTGGTTAAGGCCAGAAAAGTCTTAATGATTTGCAAGAGACAAAAGGATGTTCGACAAAGTACAAACCTGCTGGCACCTCGGTAACGTCGTCGTCAGGAACCGTCGTCACCTCAGTAGAGATCCCCTTGCCTTTTATTTGGCGCCGCTCCTCGGCAGAAGGGGTCTCCTCCCCATCGCCCTCCAGAAAAGCATGCGAAGGCGTGGGGCTTTGAGGTGGCACGTCGGAAGAAGGGACGTCGGCAAAAGGTACCTCGGGCAAAGGGACAGCGTGGTCTTCGGCTTCCTCGCCTGCCTCCTCCGGAATCTGCGGAAGAGAGGAAGGACCAGCCTTCCTTGCCCGTTTCGAAGGAGGGCCCGCCGAAGTGTGCTTCCGCCTCCGAGAGGCGGCCTTCTTTGTCTGCTCGCCCCTCTCGGCCTGGCCTGTAAAAAGAGCCTTGTAGAAGGCAGCCGCGTCGTCGCCCATCTCTGGAGAAAGAAAAAGAAGATCAGTGTAAGTCCAAGATGAAGTCATGAAGGGAAAAATGAGAAAGTAACTTACTCTCATAAAAAGACTCATAAGTCTCTTCCCCCCGAAGGAGTTTCACGAGCCAAGCGGCCTTTCCCGAAGAAGCCGGTTTTGGCATATTGAGGTCCGTCTCATGCTCCTTTACCACCTTGAATTCCCGAATGACCTCTTCGGTCATGAGCCTCCAGTTGATCGGAAAGGGGTAAAGGGCACGAGGAGAGACCTCGGCAGCCCAGTCAGAGACGGCCAGGATGCGCTTGTCGAAGTCCTCAAAGATAGGTGCTACTTCGGCGTCCAGCAGCATCTTTGGGTCAACAACGTCCATCTTGAGCCTCCCCTGAGCCCACTTGGTCGGGACGTGCGACCAAGTTTCCGACTTCTTCAGGAAAAAGAATTTTTGTTGCCACCCTCGCCAGCTGTCTTTGGTGGCGAAAGTGAACGTATATTTTTTGCTCCCGGATCCCCGAGGTAGGATAAAATAGAAGCCACCCTTCGGGACCACGTAGAGCTTGTAGTACTGAAGAAAAACTACAAAGTGAGGTTTTATTTTGAAAACGCCACACATACAGAGGAAGGCGTTGAAATAGCAGTACGAGTTCGGTGGGAGTTGGTTAACGGCAATGCCATGGAAGTCGCAGAACGCGTTAACCATCTCCGGGGGGGGATACCGAAGTCCGGCCTTCAGTTGGGCTCGGAAAACGGTGATTTCATCACTTCGGTTGGAGAAAGGAAATTGGTCAGCACGGGGCAACCTCGTCACAGAATAAGAGGGTAAGAAAAACTTTCTCTTCCACTTCGCCAGTTTTGCCGGAGTAGTGCAGCAGGGGTGAGAAAGGAGAGGTTGCCAACTCTCGGGAACAGGCATCGTGAAAATGAGTTCAGAGAAAGCAAGAAAAACGAGTTCGGGAAAAACAAAGAAGAAACTTTGAGAAAAGCAAAAAGACTAAAACCCACCAAAGGTCTTGCCGGAATCTGGATTTTTGGAAGCCGTCGTGAAAAGTGGTCGGAAAAACGCCTGAAAAAGGAGAAACACCGCGGAAAATCGGGAGAGAATTAGAAAGCAGAAGAAAGCAAAAGTAGAAGCAGAAAGAGGGTTATGACCGGACTGGTATATATAGGCCGAAGAGGCCAGATGAACCGTCGTCATTAGTACCCCTCGGAAGGCGAAGCATCGCCATAATTGCTAAACTGCGCCTGAAAAGTCGCGCCTGCCGTATTCAGCGCACTCTTACCCAGCAAAAAGGGGCACCACGTGTCAACCATCGCGCGGCAAACGTGCCGCGTGTCAGGCATCGCGCAGCAAACGTGCCACGTGTTGTCCATCACGTCGAGCAGGCCCTCTGACACCATTTGGTCTAGAGGCGCCGCCCTAGACTGACTCTGCTGGACACAGGACGCGACACATAAGCAGACCTATAAAGGCAAAAAAGTAGGTTACCTCGAAGACACCAAAAGACAGCCTATGACTTCGGGCTTAAGGACTATCTTCAGGTACAAGGTTATCCTATTTTCCCTCGCCATAAGGACACCAAGAGACAACCAGTGACTTCGGGCAGAAGGTGTGTCTTTGGCACAGGGATAGCCTATCTTCTCGCACCTCGAGGACGCAAAAATGCTGCCAATCACTACCAGCAGAAGAAGGCATCTTCGGCGCGGGTATCACAACCACAGGACCCGAGAACCGATGAACCGAAGTTTTTCACTTCGGCTTTTCGGAGGGTGGCCTGTGATAGCCAAAGGCTATTGCCTCCTCGGTAGTAACTCCCTGCCAGAATATTGGCCGAGGAGTCTGACGTCACCCAAGAGAGGATCTTTTCACTGACCTCGGAAGGTGCGAAGTCAAACACTATGAGCTCGAGACTTTGGTTAGCTCGTCAGGAATTCCGAGGACAACACCGTCTCCATCGAGGGGCCAAACTGACTGCCCCGAAGAGTATCTTCCCCGAACAAGAAGCACCTGAACAAGGGAATCCCCGAACTATGGGTGTGAGTCCCGAAGAAGGTGTCCATCAAGGGAACTCCCAGAACTATGGGATAGATCCCGAAGGAAGTGCTTGCACCGAAAGACGGATGGAATCCGAAGAGGGTGCACGCACCGAAGGGCGACCTCGCCCAGGGGACCTCGGGAGTACGGTATGAGCATTTAAGGAGCCTCTGACATGTCGCCTGCAAGCCCTGCACGTCACATCAGAACGGCGAACTGACACGCCGCAGCCGCCCCAGTCCTGACACAACCTGTCCGGGTCCAAGGCTAAAGGAGGCTGCAAACGGCTGCCTGTCCCCTAGGTCCAAAAGCACAGATCAAATCCGACCGAACACGTGTCATGATCTGGACGGACCATCTACTCCTATAAATACTAGGAAAGGGGACTGGGCAATGGATGGGGCATTCTCCTCCCTCTGAGAAAACACAAAACAGGCAAGACGCTTGATCCCTTAGTGTTCTTCCTCCACTTTCACTCAGAAAATTGACTTGGGCGTCGGAGGGTCCTCCCCGGAAAAGCAAACCGGGGACCTCCTAACCTCTTCTTTGAGCTTTTCAGGCACACTCAGCTGGGAAACCAGAGCTCCAGGCGCTTGCCTCCTAAGGAAGTCTCTCCACCTGTCAACATGACAACAAACGAAGATGCTTTGGGGCATCATGTAATATATATGAGATATAAGATGAAATTACACAAACAGGTTAATGAGATTAACCCTAGATTGATGGATATGAGATATCTATCTAAATTAGGATTATTGCAATAGTTGCTACAACCCTAGTAGATGTTGGCCATGTGTTGTTCGGGCACCTTGGGTAGGGTACTTTTGGCTTCTTGGACAAGGGTGGTCTCAGGTGCTTTGTTGCTTAGAATAGGTGATCCTGGGTAACATAATGTTAGTGTTATGCCTAAAAGCCAATAATGAGATGATTTTATTTTTGCACATTGGGTGATTATCTTTTATTAAGGCATTAATCCAGTAATTATGTTTGTTGTTTTGTTTATGCGTAACGTAATAAACATAATTCTAACCCTAGAATAATGATATTCTTAAATGTCCCTGGTCTAGTATTATCATGAAGCAGGTTACAATTATACATAGCGACTAACATATGTGGAGACTAATATGAGATATGTAATCTACATATGGGTACAAGTTTGAGAACTTGTCTACTGGACTAACCCACCATGAGAATGCTACATGGATCATTATATGAGTGTCATAAGTGATTCTCATAGTAATCATAGTATATGCAGTCCTTTGACCTAAGGTCATCAAGGTTCCCTACATGTGAGTCTCACACTTTGATACTTTCCTTTGTTGTTTGCAACTGAGTGAACTTGAAGAAGGTCATTGGGTATGTCACATATCATGCGGAGGGTTTTGTATGGTCATGATGGGATTTGTCCCTCCTATGTAATAGGAGTGATATCTTTAGGCCCCTTGATAGAGTGGACTAAGAAAATGCATGCCCAAGCTCGAATGAGTTGATATATGATATCAATGTTATCAGTTGAAGTTAGTATACTCAATAATCAAGAAACCATAGATTGGGCTATACGAGAGTGACACATTCCATGTCTTGTGCTTAGTCTTGATATTTTGGAGAAAGGGGCAATGGCATATATGGATAATGATCATAAAGGTTTAGTCGAATCACCGACAATCTTGTCACTTGGGTAGCAATGATGTGTTGCTAGACACCGATCATTGCTTATGATCATAAATGTGATTTATGATCTTTGCCAATGTCGTAAGAGCCTATTGGGTCGCATACATAAAGCCTACTTGGATTATTTGAGTGCATGGGCTAATTTATTTGGGTTATGGTTTCATGATAATTTCATATTAATAATTGGCCCAAAAGCGAAGCCATTATTAATCCTGAAATTAAAGTCTAATTGGATTAGGGTTTTGAAACTCATTAGGCTTTGAAGTTGAGTCTCACTATAAATACATCATATAGTGAGAAATTTGAAGCTCTTACCCTAGCCTCCCAAAAGTTCTAGCCGCACTCTTCTTTTACCATTCCTTGGAGAATGCAAACTAACATAGTGAGCATAAAAGAAACACATCTATCGGGAAGTGGTGAAAGTGTGGTGATCCCGAGAGGCTCGTGTGGATACCGTAAGGAGCTTGAACACATCAATTGTTCAGGTTTTGTGATTTCACTCAACAGTTCGGTGAAAGATCTCAACTGAATTAGGTATAAAAATTTTTGAACACACAGTTTACCCTATTTCACTTGGATCCTAGAGGGTTTCACTTATATTCTACTGTGCTTGTTTGGCTCCCGAAACCTTACACATAAGCACCATTTCGGTCTGTGAAGTGCCAAATGAATAAACTAGTTAACAAACTTGCATTAATTAGCATGCATTTTCTTCTTGAATGAGATTTGACATGTCATGTTTGTTGTTGGTTGAAGCATGGTGCACAATTATAGCTCTGGTTGGTTGTACTCTTAAATATGGCTTACGTGTCATGCCTTGCCTTTACTACTCTCTTTATACCTTCTTCTCCCACCTTACTCCCATCAAATGTAACTCAAGGTTTCTACCATCATTGTAATTGTACCTTTTGGGATCATCTAGGGTGGTGTGTACATTGAGCTGACTACAAGGAGGCAACCAAGCAAGGACAATAAGAAGCTTGTGAAGACCTTTTCTTTTCGTAGGCTTTTATGATATTCTCATTGGCTTGAGAATATTGCATAATTTGGGCTATAACCATGTCATGTTTAATTTGTTAGCATGAGATGCATGTTTTATATTTGTATGTGATGCATGTATAAGACAACCAAAGATAATAATTGGTGAGATCAAAGAAAAATCTCTCAAACAAAATTTTAAGCCATTAAATGTGATGTCTTCCAAATGTTGGCATTCGTCAAGACTTTAGTCAACATTGGGTGGGTTTTCCAAAGCAAAGCACCTATGTTCATCTTGGTATGGCACCTATGAGTTTGGACTACTATTGTTCACCCAACTATCCAAGAGTTGCATGAGATGCAATTGGTAAGGATTTGCCTACCTAAATAGCTATGACTTAAGAGAAAAGCCAAAGCTGACTCAAGTTATGGTAAAATATGGATCTTGGCACACAAGAATACCTTATCGTCGAGGTGTTATGAAATAATATCAAGGCTTATTATTTTGAGCAAAATAGTGGGAGCATTTAATAAAAGTCCTTATTAAATGAATTAAAATACATAATTTTTATACTACATATTTACTGTTGCAGATTACCATGGGACAAAACACATAAACATTTTCATTGAGATCAATCTTTAAGAAGCAAAAGCTAAACGGGACCAACTTTCTCAAATGGAACAAAATTTGAGGATAGTCCTCAAGCAAGAGATAAAGGTTTATGTCCTAAAGTAGTCCATTCTAAATGAGCCTGCTACTAATGCTCCAAGAGCTAAAAATGATGCTTATAAAAAGCATTACGATGATGCTTTGGATGTTGCTTGTTTCATCCTAATTACCATGGAATCTAAGCTTTAGAAGCAACATGAGAACATGGAGGCATTTGATATGATTGATCATCTCAAATTGCTCTTCCAAGAACAAGCTCAGCATGAGACGTCTGAGGCCTCTAAAGCATTGTTTCAGTGCAAAATGTTTGACAAAAGTCTCGTGGGTCCTCATGTGCTCAAGATCACTGAGTACATCAAGAATCTTGAGAGTTTAGGATCTGCTCTTTAGAAAGAGTTGGCTGTTGATGTAATCCTGCAATCGTTGCTAGAAAGCTATAATTAGTTCATCATGAACTACAACATGAATGATCTTGACAAGTTCTTCCCCAAATTGGTCAACATGTTGAGAACTGTTAGCAAAACCTTATGAAGGCTAAGCCCATTATGATGGTTTAAAAAATCAAGGGAAAGAGAAAGTGCAAGAAGAAGAAGAATATAGGTGAAGGAAAGTCCAATGCTAATTTTTATTTAGGTGCACTGAAACCATTTGATGGTGTAGGCAAGGAAAAGGAATGCTTCCATTGAAAGAAACCTGGACATTGGAAGTGCAATTGCAAGATCTATCTTGAAGAACTTGAGAAGGAGAGGGGAAGTAAGACGTCCACTTCAAGTATTTTTATTTTAGAAGCTAACTTTTCTACTTCTGCATCTTTGGTATTGGATACTAGATGTGGATCTCAAATTTGTGCAAATGTGTAGGATCTAAGTAGGAGTAGAAGATTATCCCCAGGTGAAGTGGACCTACATGTGGTGAATGGAGCAAGAGTTGCTACTTTAGCTGTAGGGACTTAAGTGTTCACTTTAACTAGTGGATTGTTTCCACCGCACAAAAATGGGAGAATTACAAGTGTGTCATAATGGTTAGAAACCATTATATTGTGTAATTCTCACCATAGTGATTAAAGTGTGAGTGGTAAAATGCATGATTAACACCTCCTTAATAGTGTTCCAAGTTGGTAACTTGGCCCCCAAAGCCTTAAGGATTGCTTGTTTATCAAGCAACCTATGAACTTTTTTGTAAGATTTTGGAAATTTGGGTACTTAATTATAACTCTCAAAAGAGAGATTTGGAGAGTTATAAGAAGGATATGAATGGTATGAAAATGCTATTGGAGGACCAAATTGCTTATAGAAGACAAGTATGGACAAAGGAAAACACAAAAAGGTTTTAAGGACTTAAGTGTCCAATTGTGTGCCTTTGCTTATCCATGCTTATAACTTAAGTCAAATGAAAGTTTTGTGGGGTTATCCCACATAAGGAAGGGCTACTATGGCATGGGATGAGGAAGTCAAATGCGGGCCAAGAGACTAAGTTAAAGAAACCATGGTCTTGTTGCAAGGAAAATGACATAAAGCTTGGTTAAGCTTGTTAAGTGTATTTAGTGCACTTAAGACCATATAAGTGTCCATTCTTGCCCTTATATCCCAAATTTTGGCTTCCACCAGCAAAAAGAAATAAAGTGCTCTCCTCCACACTTCCTCCATAGCCACCGTACCTTCAAACTCAAAACTACTTGCAATTGAAGTCAAGGAAGCACAATTGGAAGCTATGGGGTGCTAAGACTTGAGTACACCTAGGATCAAGCCCCAATTTTAGCATACCCATCAAGGTAAGGGTTCTCTTGCTCCCATGGATTGTTTACTATATTTTCAAGAATCCATGGAGCTAGGGGTATGCTTGGTAAAGAGCCATGAGCTTGATAAACCAAGCTTAGTGAGGGGAGTGCGCTTATTGAAGGTTTTGTGACCTAGTGTACAGTGCACAATGATGGCAGTAAAGTGAGGGTTTCTAGAGCCTAAAGTTAGTACTAACTAGTGTTAAGATTCTCCTAAAACCAAGCATTATCTTGAAGAGGGCTACCACAGTGATTTGGTTATGTTTATTATTTGTTTAATGGACTAACCTAAGGTTTATGTTGCTGCCCCTTTTCATGTGTTTGATGGTTGTGAATGGCTGCTGCATTATCTTGCATATATGCATTGTGATTTTGTGTTTTAGTGTCTTTGGATGCATTGATGATGGTTACATTGTCTATTGAATCCAAGTGTTACTCTTACTAAGTTTCTCAATGAAACTTACTCCCCTCAATTCTGCCATTTCAGGTGCAGCAGAAAAGATCACATTCAAACTGACCCTTGTGGTTTAGCTTTGATTTAAAATATCTGTTACATAAACTTCCATGTGTCTAGTTATGATCTGGAAATTTTGGTGATTTTATGAGCACATTTGATATTTTTAGTGATGGTGCTTATTGTGTTGTGTAGCAGCAGTCCAGAATCCTGTTCTAGAGTCCATTGTGTCTCGGGCACTCTTGTAACTTAGGGTGCATATTTAGCTAAGTTATGACCATTTTATAGTGTATTTATGCATATTCATGTAGTGTATGAAAAATAAGACAAGTATGTGAACATTTGAGTAATGTTTTGGCTATATACGTAATGTGGTGCAAATCTGCCTAAGTGTGAATGATAGGCTGCTTACTTGTAAATTTCTTTTTGGCCATATAAAGTTGCTAGATGCAAAATAATGTATTTCTCTTATGTATTGGACATAGATGAAGTAGCCTTGGGGGGTTTCCCCTTGTGAATGAAGTGTTTGCACACTTATGAAATTTTGTATGGGCAAAATGGTCATAAAGTGACCAAAAATTCGATTCAGCACTCAAAGTTCTATATCTCCCTGTGTAAAAGGAATCCTGGCATGAAATTTTTACCATACCTAGATCACAACTAGGGGTTGAACTAGGGTTTGGAATTTATGAATTTGGAGCCCTGTAGCAAAGAAAGATGATGTTGCAAAATTGGCTAAGTTATTGTTCATTTGCTCAAAATTTTGTAACCAACTTCAAAAATCTATAACTTGGTCCATAGGTGGGCTATTGATATAAAAAAAAATTCCTTGATTTGCTCTAAGTCTCTACTTAATAATAGAGTAAGGAAAACAATGGGGTTACATGGCTAGACTGATACAGTTTGTTGGAGGAAGTTTGGGTGCAGTGGCTAGAATTTTTGAACCTAGTAAGAATACATATTGTGTGGGAACCAAAACTAAGACTTATGCTAGTGTTCTACTTCTTAGCTACCATAATGTGCATAAATGTGAATATGTGTATTATGGTTAGACCAATATGCATGTATTTACATAGTGCTCAAGAGGGTCACTTGAGTATGTACACTAGGGGTGTTGTTCTGATGACCTACAGGACACACCAATCCTGGGAGTTTAAATGCACAGTTTTGGCACCATAATTGGATTACCCTAGAGTGGGTAACATGGATTTTTTTTAGAATTGGGCAATTGCTATTATGTACCTACTATTAGTCAAAATTTGATTTTTATTTCTTGCTTGGACAAGAAAGTTTTTTTATTTATAATAAAGACAAGTGTTGTTTCATTTATTTGAATGAAATCTTTTATGGTAGTGCTAAACTTAGCAATGGTTTGTATGTTATAGAACTTGAAAATCCAATCTATAATGTGAATACCAAGAATGTCAAATTGAATGATTTGAACCTGACTTATCTTTGGCATTGTCGGTTAGGCAATATAAATGAGACCCGCATATCTAAGCTCTAAAAGGATGGACTCTTGGACTCATTTGATTTTCAATCATTTGAGACATGCGAGTCATGTTGATTGGGCAAGATGACTCAAACTTCTTTCACTGGGCAAAGTGAACAGGCCAATGACCTACTAGGACCATACATAGTGATGTATGTGGGCCTATGCCTACACTTGCTAAAGAAGGCTACAAATACTTCATTAATTTTACTAATCACTTAAGTAGATAAGGCTATGTGTACCTCATGAAACACAAGTTAGAATCCTTTGAAAAGTTTAAAGAATTCGAGAATGGAGTAAAGAATCAACTCGGGAAGAGTATGAAAGTACTTTGATTAGATTGTGGTGGAGAATACTTGGACCAAGAATTCCTTGACTATCTAAAGAAGTGTGGTATAGTATCACAACTCACTCCACCTGAAACACCTCAATGGAATGCTGTATCTGAAAAGAGAAATCAAACTTTATTAGACATGGTTCGATCTATGATGAGTCAATCTGACCTTCCAAACTCCGTTTAGGGACATGCTCTAGAGATATCCACTTTTGCACTAAACCGAGTTCCATCTGCCTTACGAGATATGGAGCGTGCATATCCCAGTCTGTCTTTTATGAAGATTTAGGGGCTGTGAGGCTTACATGAAACATCAATCCTCTAACAAGCTAGGGCCTAAATCTCATGAACGTCTCTTTGTTGGGTATCCCAAACAAACATATGGTTACTATTTCTACAATCCATCTGAGCAGAAAGTGTTTGTTGCTCAAACTGGTGTCTTTCTAAAGAAAGAGTTTATCTCTAAAGGAACCAGTGGTAGGAAAGTAGAACTCAAATAAATTTGAGAACAACAAGGGGACATCGAACAAGAAATGGAACCCGATCACACACCATAAGACATTGTGGTTCAAGAGTCTGTTACTACAACACAGAGCTTAGGTAGGTTTGGTAGGATTTGACGTGAGCTTGAGATATATGGATTTCCCATGACTCGCACTAGTGATGTGATGCTCATGGATAAGGATGAGCGCATAACCTACCAACAAGCTATGTCGGGACCAAATTCTAAGAAGTGGCTAGAGGCCATAAAGTTGGAGATAGAATCCATGTATGAAAACCAAGTATCGATTTGGTTCATCCACCTAAAGAGGTAAAAGCTATAAGGTGCAAATTGATTTTCAAGAAGAAAACTGACTTGGATGGTAATGTGATTACCTTTAAAGGACAATTGGTTGCAAAAGGTTTCAAGAAAATTCACAGTGTTGATTATGATAAGAATTTTTCACCAGTTGCCATGCTTAAATCCATCAGAATTTTATTGGCAATTTCTGTGCACTATGATTTTGTGATATGCCAAATGGATGTCAAAACCACGTTCCTTAATGGAAAGCTACTTGAGGATGTGTACATGACATAACCTTAGAGTTTTGTCACTCCAGCGAATGCCAATAAAGTGTGCAAGTTGTGAAGGTCCATTTATGGATTAAAGCAAGCTTCTCGGACTTGGAATCTTTGTTTTGATGATGCAATCAAAGAGTTTTGTTTCATTAGAAATGAAGATAAACCTTGTGTCTACAAGAAGGTTAGTGGGAGCATTATTGTCTTCTTGGTGTTGTATGTAAATGACAAGCTACTAATTGAGAATGACATTCTAGAGCTACAATATATGAAAAGTTGGATTGGGAAATGTTTCTCTATGAAGGACTTGGGTGAAGCAGCCTATGTGTTGGCCATTGGGATCTATAAACATAGATCTAGAAAACTGCTTGGCCTAAGTCAAAGTATGTACATTGGCAAGGTGCTAAAAAGGTTTACCATACAAGATTCCAAGAAAGGGTCATGGCCAATGTCATATGGTATAACTCCTTCAAGATCTCAAAATCCTAGTATACCTGAGTAGAGAGTATGCATGAGTAAGATTCTATATGGCCCAGCAATTGGATCTATCATGTATGCCACAATATGTACTCATCTTGATGTCTCAAATGCCTTAAGTATGACAAGCCCTAGTGAGAGCCACTAGACAGTTGTTAACAATATCCTCAAGTACTTGAGGAGGGCTAGGGATTCATTCTTTGTCTATAAAGGTGAAGATGAGCTTATTTTAAAGGGTTACACTGATGCCAGCTTCTAATCTGATAAGGATGATTTTAGATCGTAATCTAGTTATGTGTTTTGCATTGGTGGTTGTGCTGTGAGCTGGAAAAGTTCAAAGCAAATGACAGTAGCCCACTCTATAATAGAATCTGAATACATTGCCACCTCTGACACTACAAATGAGGCAATTTGGATCAAGAAGTTCATCACAGGACTTGGAGTGGTTCCAAGCATTACAAATCTGATAGAGCTTTATTGTGACAACAATGGAGCAATTGCATAAGCTAAGGAACCTCGATCTTACCAACAATCCAAACACATGCTTTGATGATATCATCTCATTAGGGAGATTATCGATAAGGCCAAAGCAAGGATACGCATGACCTCAATAGGCGGCAACATTGCTAATCCACTAGCGAAACCCCTCACACAACAGAAACATAATAGTCATTCTAGATTCATTGTTATTAGATACAAGGATGATTGCTTTAGTGCAAGTAGGAGATTGTTAGTATTGTGCCCAAAACCCAATCATGAGATAATTGTATTTTACACACTTAGTCATGATATTTTATTGAGGCATCATTCTAGTAATTATGTTTATTGCTTTGTTTCTGTGTGACATAATCAAACATAATTATAACCCTAGAAAAATAGTATTCTTAAACATCCCTAGTCTATTAATATTGTAAAGTGGGTTGCAATAATATATAAAGACTAGAATGTGTAGAGACTAATATGAGATATGTAGTCTACATATCTTATATTAGTCTCCACACATCCTACAAGTTGGAGTACTTGTGTACTAGACCAACCCAACATGAGAACGCTACATGGATCGTCATACGAATGTCATAAGTGATTCTCATAGTGATCATGATATATGTAGTCTTTTGAGCTAAGAACATCAAAGGTTCGCTACATGTGAGTCACATACTTTGATACTTCCCTTTGTTGCTCGTAACTGAGTGAGCATGAAGGTGGTCATTGGGTATGTCACATATCATGAGAATAGTTTTGTATGATCAAGACAAGATTTGTCTCTCCTATGTTACGGGAGTCATATCTTCAGGCCCCTTGATTGAGTGAGACTGAGGAAATGCATGGCCATGCTCGGATCAGTTGATATAGGATATCAATGTCATCAATTATAGTTAGACCACTTGGTAATCAAGAAACCTTAGATTGGGCTATACGAGAGTGACATATTCTATATCTCGTGCTTAGTTTTGATATTTTTAACAAAGGGCCAATGAAATATACGAATAATGATCATACAGGTTTAGTCGAATCACCGACTATCTTATCACTTGGGTATCAACAATGTGTTGCTAGACACTGCATATTGTTTATGATCATAAATGTGATTTATGATCATTGCCAATGTGATAGGAGTCTATTGGGTCACAAACTTAGAGCCAATTGGATTATTTGAGTCCATGGGCCAATTGTTTGGTTTGGTTTCATGATAATTTTGGATTAATAATTGGCCCAAAGGTTGAGCCATTATGAAACCTAAAATTAGACCTAATTTGATTAGGGTTTTGAAACCTAATAGGATAGGGAGCTAACTTTCACTCTAAATACATCATGTAGTAAGGATTTTTCAGCCGTAACCTTCCTAAGAAGGTTTCTGAAAAGTTCTAGCCACACTCTCCTGTTGCTTTTCCTTGGAGGATGCAAGCTAGCACTTCACGCGCAAGAGCAATGCCTTTGCTAGAATGTGGCGTAGGCATGGTGATCTAAGTGGTTCATGTGGGTACGATAGAAAGCTTGAACACATCAACTATTCAAGTTTGTGATTTGACTCAATAGTTGGATACAAGATATTAGCCTACTAAGTATAAAAAAATTTTGAACACTCAATTTACTCCGTTTCACTTGGATCCTAGAGGATTTTGGCTTGATAGCCAAAAGGCTATCACCCATAAGACCTTCAGATAAGTGGTCAACACCACCCTCGAAAGGTAACATGAACAACCTTGGAAAAGTCATCAACACCACCCTCGAATGGTAGCACAACCAACCTTGGAAGAGGGGTTTATTACCACCCTCAGTTGGCAAACTAGCCAAACTCCAGAAAATTAACCTACCAGCTTTGGGCAGTAACCTAACCAACCTCGGAATGATAGCCTATCACCTTTATCATTGTTTACATCTCCTGAACACGATTTTGCCTCCGATAAGCCCCTTTAAAAGAAGACAAGAAAGGGCTAGCCCTCGAGACCACTAACACAGATCACCCACATGCTTTCTGAATGGTAACTTGGCATAACCACCTACGCTAGCTGGGGGCATTCTTCCCAAGGTACGGACCAAAGGTCCCTTTGATCCAACTAAATGTGTGTCTTAATCCCCTGAATTCAGGCAAAATGCCTCTCTTTCTAAGCTCTTTATAAATATTTGAGAAGCTCTTAGGTAATGCAAATGAGACACACTTTTTCTACTACTCATTCTGAATATTCTCTCCCTCATACAGTTACTTGGGCGTCAGAGGTCCCTCCCCCAAAAAACACTCTGAGGAACCCCCTAACCCTCATTCTTCCAGTGCTGCAGATATCACTTAGCCAAAGTCCTTCTAGAGGACCAGCATGTCATACATCGAAGATGTCTTAGAGCATAATCAATTGTTTCTGCTATCCTCATTTGGCTCTCAAAACCCTACAACTACTCCCCTCACTAGCATGATGAGGAACCATTCAACTCCCTTTTGGTGAAACTCTTGGAGAAAATGGAGAGGATAAAAAAAAAGATGGCATGTGATGGGCAAAGGACACCGACAGATTTCAACCAAACTAGCCAGTAATCTGTCCTACCCAAGGATGATCAGAAGGTCACTTTGATAATGGGATTCCTACATAAGTTCCAGTATACTATTGTCACTAAAATCAATCAACACTTTGAGCAATGTATGCCCTAGAAGTATCATAAGAGGGATCCTTCATTGAAAAAATCTATAAGTCCAATAAAGTCCTCCCATAGTTCAAAAAAATGCAAGATAAGTCATACTTTTATGACTCGTTACGTCATGGCTAGAAGAGGCACCAAAAGGAGAAATACTTATATTTTCTAGGCAAAAGTCCTTAAGCAAGAGCAAGTACTCTCCCCGTCAATATGAAAAATAGACATCAAACTCTTTTATGATAAAGCTTTTAGAGAGGATGGATTAGATGGAGGAGCAAACTAATCTTATAAAGCAAAACCACTTCCTTAAAAGCATAATCGGTAAGTGCAGTGGCTATCACCTCCTCATTTAGGAGCTTTTCAATAAGCTCTTGTAATGTCATATTGGTAGTAACCCCATGATAAAGTTAAGGAATCATCTTCCCCAAAATTGTTACTACTGTGTCCAAAAGACAATCATCAGATGATTGTATTTCGCACAATAAGTCATGACATTTTAATGTAGCATTATTCTAGTAATTGTGTTTCTTGTTTTGTTTCTGTGCGACATAATCAAACATAATTATTACCCTAGAATAATAGTATTCTTAAACAACCCTAGTCTAGTATTATTGTGGAGTGGGATACAAAAATACATAAAGACTAGAATGTGTGGAGGCTAATAAGAGATATGTAGTCTACATATGGGTACAAGTTGGAAAATCTGTCTACTGGACCGATCCACCAGGAGAACGCTATATGGATTGTTATATGAGTGTCATAAGTGATTCTAATAGTGATCATGGTATATGTGGTCCTTTGACTTAGGGTCAAGAAGGTTCTATACATGTGAGTCACATACTTTAATACTTCCCTTTGTTGATTGTAACTAAGTGAACATGAAGGTAGTCATTGGGTATGTCACATATCATGCAAAGGGTTTTATATGATCAAGATGGGATTTGTCCCTCCTATGTAACAGGAGTGATATCTTTGGGGCCCTAGATTAAGTGAGGATGAGGAAATGCATGGCCACGCTTAAATGAGTTGATTTGGGATATCAATGTCATCAGTTGTAGTCAGTCTACTCAGTAATCAAAAACCTTAGGTTGGGCTGTACGAGAGTGACACATTCCATATCTTGTGCTTGATCTTGATATCTTGGACAAAGGGACAATGACTTATACAAATAATGATCATAGAGTTTTTGTTGAATCACCAACTATCTTGTCACTTAGGTAGCAATGATGTGTTGCTAGACATGACTCATTGTTTATGATCATAAATGTGATTTATGATCATTGCCAATGTGATAGGAGCCTATTGGGTCACACACTTAGAGCCAATGGATTATTTGAGCACATGGGCCAAATTATTTGGTTTGGTTTCATTATAATTTCAGATTAATAATTGGCCTAAAGGTTGAGCCATTATGAAGCCCAAAATTAGACCTACTTGCATTAAGGTTTTGAAATCTATTAGGCTTAGGTGTTAAGCTTCACTATATACACATCATATAGTAAGGATTTTCTAGCCCTAGCCACCTTAAGGATGAAATCTGAAGGTTTAAAAAGTTCCAGCCATACTCTCCTCTTGCTTTTCTTTGGAGGATGCAAGCTAGCAATGTAGATGCAAGAGGAACATATCCGCTGGAATGTGGTGGAGGCATGGTGATCCGAGTGGTTCATACGGATACTTTAGAGAGCTTAAACACATCAACTGTTTATGTTTGTGATTTGATTCAACAATTGGGTGAAAGATCTAAGCTGATTAGGTATAAAAAATTTTCACACCTGATTTACTCGGTTTCACTTAGATCCTAGAAAGTTTTGGTTAGTTTCCTCTATGTTTGTTTGGCCCCTACTTTCCCAACTAACTTCTATTCCCATGTGTTCTAACACAATCAAGAAGGGTGCTCCACATGCCCTCTGTGGAATGGCTATAACGGTCCTGTTAGAGCTTCATAAGGTTATTTGGGGTAGTAGGATGATGTCTTCCTTCAACCCGAAGGACTTATATCGATTGGTGGTATATTCCTTGGTGGTTAGTATACCCCAGGGCACCTTCCTCTTGTTTAGCTGAAGCACAGTGGATTGGTTGATGCACCTCTTCGGCCCCTAACGGGTCCTCCTTGGGGGTCAGTTAGGCCTTGTCCTTGTGATCGGTTTCTAAGAGCCAATGCCCTTTAGCCATCACATGCCCTGCTCCAGCCCCTGATAGGTCCTCCTTAGGGGTCCAATCAATGTTGTCCTTGTACTGGGTTTTTGAAGGCCAATGCCTTTTGGCCTTCACATGCCCCCCTCCCAGGTCGATGACTTGCAGGGACATTGGCCAACAATTTTGTAATACTTCAGCTTTTATATGTTGAATGATCTTCACTGGATCCAATGTTGGATCCCTTTTTTGCTGATATTTGTGACGTTTTGGTTCCCTTAAAGTGCCAGTTATGTCCTACCAACCTGTGAAGGCCTTTTAATATTTGGTTTCCCTGAGGTCCTTGCTACATCTTTTTTATTTCACCAAATTGACATCACTCTGACTATTGCTTGTCAAGTTCTCATGGTGCAAGCATAATCTTAATCTAGGTTTTGAGGTACACTTGTCTAACTGTGATTGGTCTTACCTTGTCAGATGCACTACTTTAGCTTAAAAATGAATCTTAGTCATTGTACTTGACACCTTCAATGTGTTTGATGGGGTTCCTACTTCTGTTGTATATATACCCATTCCCTCAGGGGGCTCCTCATTTCTTCAATTTTCTATCCCTTGCTTTTTCTTGCTCCCAATCTTTCTTCTGTGTTTCCCCTTTTCTGGCAAGGTTTTGCCTATGATGGTTTTCCATGTGTGGTTGTCCCGCCGTCGTCTGACAGCTTTAATGTCCATTTTTTGTAATTCCTTCAAGCTAGTTGGGTACTTGTTTTCTTTCTTGTTTTGACTCTAAGGCAATGTAGCTTACTCATGGTTGAAGTAGCTGCTGGGACCAATGGCAACCAGGAATCCCTAGATTCCTATTTGAGGGTCACCACCATGGAAAATATGGAGAAATGGTAAAATGAATATTTCTTCCATCTAACATCCAACTTTGATTTCTAGAGAAAGGTGAAATGAGTTATCATGCTCATCTGGGAAAGATTATAATGTTCAAAACCCAATTAAAGGTTAGCTTCTAATATCCCCCTTATCCTGTCATTAAAGACTTTTGTGAATTGCATGGGATAGCAGTCAACCAGCTCCTACTAAACACATGTGCCCATTTTAACGCCTACCTTAGCATGTGCAAGATTTTTTATGTGTGGCCCCATTTTCTAGTCATCATACAGTATTATAAGCTTTAGGCTTAACAAAAGGGATCATTTTATTTTGTGCTCCCTTGAGATGCTGTGAGTAAGAAATATACGTTCTACTTTAGGACCAGGGATGAATGGCACAACTAGAAAAAGAAATATTTTTTTATGTTAGTGCTAGAGTCATGGGAAAAATTGCGTGAATGGACGACTAGGTCCTTGGATGTGGATGTGGAAGATCCTTTGGCTCTTCTTGACAAGAAGTTTAGGAAGCATTTTCATGAGTTCAACACAAAAATCAGAGCCTTGGCAAACTGGGCAAACTTGAATGGAGGATAAAGCCTTATCCATTTCCCATTAAGTATGACCTAATGGCTGAGGAGGTCCTTTAAGAGCTTGGGGTCTCAAAGGTTCACCTATCCGACCCAGAGTTGCCTTATTGCTTGTTAGCTATGAGAAGTTGTTCTTGGTTTAGCTACTTTGGTGGGACCTCAGCTATTCAACTTTTGTTTCCTATAAGCCTTTTTCACTATCTTTCTTACTTCTTCTCAAGTACTTGCATTGATATTCTTCTTCCTGTAGGTATGGGTGATGACTTTTCTACTAATTTTTATAAGAAGGCCATTTTAGTTGGGGCTCAGAAGAGTAAATTAAAGAGGAAGAAGCCTTCTAAAAGAAAGTTGAAGAAACAGAATACTAATGAGTTTGAGCCGAAGAGGATTCTAGTGGAGCCTAGTTTTGTTGTGGAACCTACTTCGGTTATCGAGCCCACCAAGGATGCAATGGCCGAGGTTTGTCACTGGAGGCCAAAGAGCTAGATAACAGAGTCCCTTCCCCCTCTCCCCCAAGCCCTTGAATGGTGACTGCAGTTAATTAAGGATGCTGCTACTTATTTGGGAAGCTTGAAGAATGAGAAGAAAAACAAGAAAAACAAGAAAAACAAGAACTCTTAAAGCTTCCTACTGAAGTTTTGGGAGCTTCTGATTCTGAACATGCCCATATTCATGCCAAAGTTCATTCCCCAAGGTTGGTCTCCAACTTTCCCATTTCTTTTCACCTTTTAAATATTTTTCACTTAATAGAAGATTGGTTGGGGGAGAGACATTATTAATGAACTTCGGTGTGATCATCCTAGGGAGACTTCATAACTAATGTGGGTGGTAGATAATGAAGTTCGTCACTGATATAGGAACCCTTGCTTGCCCCCTGGAGCAGTGCTAAAATCATCAATCTGGGATGTCACTAAGGACATATAGCTTTTTTATTATGACATTTTTGTAAGGTTTTAGGGGCCAAACAAACACAGAGGAAACTAACCAAAACTTTCTAGGATCCAAGTGAAACCGAGTTCAGCCATTAGGTCATACTTAATGGGAAATGGATAAGGCTTTATCCTCCATTCAAGTTTGCCCCAGTTTGCCAAGGCTCTAATTTTTGTGTTGAACTCTTGAAAATGCTTCTTAAACTTCTTGTCAAGAAGAGCAAAAGGATCTTCCACATCCACATCCAAGGACCTAGTCGGCCATTCACGCAATTTTTCTCACGACTCTAACACTAACATAAAAAAAATATTTCTTTTTCTAGTTGTCCCATTCATCCCTGGTCCTAAAGCAGAACGTATATTTCTTACTCACAGCATCTCAAAGGAGCACAAAATAAAATGATCCCTTTTGTTAAGCCTAAAGCTTATAATACTGTATGATGACTAGAAAATGGGGCCACACATAAAAAATCTTGCACATGTAGAGGTAGGTGTTAAAATGGGCATATGTGTTTAGTAGGAGCTGGTTGACCGCTATCCCATGAAATTCACAAAAGTCTTTAATGATGGGATAAGGGGGATATTAGAAGCTAACCTTTAATTGGGTTTTGGCCATTATAATCTTTCCCAGATGAGCATGATAACTCATTTCACCTTTCTCTAGAAATCAAAGTTGGATGTTAGATGGAAGAAAATATTCATTTTACCATTTCTCCATATTTTCCATGGTGGTGACCCTCAAATAGGAATCTAGGGATTCCTGGTTGCCATTGGTCCCAGCAGCTACTTCGACCATTAGTAAGCTACATTGGCTTAGAGTCAAAACAAGAAAGAAAACAAGTACCCAACTAGTTTGAAGGAATTACCAAAAATGGACATTAAAGCTGTCAAACTACGGCGGGACAACCACACATGGAAAACCATCATAGGCAAAACCTTGCCAGAAAAGAGGAAACACAGAAGAAAGATTGGGAGCAAAAGAAAGCAAGGGATAGAAAATTGAAGAAATGAGGAGCCCTCTGAGGGAATGGGTATATATACAACTAAAGTAAGAACCCCATCAAACGCATTGAAGGTGTCAAGTACAATGACTAAGATTCCTTTTTAAGCTAAAGTAATGCATCTGACAAGGTAAGACCAATCACAGTCAGACAAGTGTACCTCAAAACCTAGATTAAGATTATTCTTGCACCATGAGAACTTGACAAGCAATAGTCAAAGTGATGTCAATTTGGCGAAATAAAAAAGATGTAACAAGGACTTCAGGGAAAACCAAATATTAAAAGGCCTTCACAAGTTGGTAGGACATAACTGGCACTTTATGGGAACCAAAACGTAAAACACAAATATCAGCAAAAAAGGGATCCAACATTGGATCCAATAAAGATCATTCAACATATAAAAGCTGAAGTATTACAAAATTGTTGGCCAATGTCCCTACAAGTCATCGACCTGGGAGGAGGGCATGTGAAGGCCAAAAGGCATTGGCCTTCAAAAACCCATTACAAGGACAACATTGATCGGACCCCTAAGGAGGACCTATCAGGGGCTGGAGCAGGGCATGTGATGGCCAAAGGGCATTGCCTTTTAGAAACCGATCACAAGGACAAGGCCAAACTGACCCCCAAGGAGGACCCGTTAGGGGCCAAAGAGGTACATCGGCCAATCCACTATGGTTCAGCTAAACAAGAGGAAGGTGCCCTGGGGTATACTAACCACTAAGGAATATACCACCAATCGATATAAGCCCTTCGGGTTGATTAAGCAACCTCGGAAGAACCAACCAAAGAAGGCCACATTGACTCCTTTGAACACCTTTACAGTGAGCATCCTCGAGGTTCTTAAGAAACAAGGATGAGTTCAAAGCCTAAAGCCATTATCAGTAAACAACAAAAGGAACTTAAAAAAATACTCCCAATATCACCGTGACCATGGACACAATGCTTAAAACTGCCATCAAGTGTGAAAGTACATTAAAGCCCCCATTAAGTAAGGCCAATTGAGGTGATACCATTGCCTCCCATCCTCAAAGAATAGGAGAAGGAACAAAAACCCTAGGTGTGATTATGAAGACTATAATTTTGATGGCCGAAGGAACAATAGTAGTCCTTGAAGACAACCTCTTCCACCTACCGAGGTTATCAAAACCATAACCACTAGCATTCCTTTGATAAAACAAATGGGGAAGGGTAGAGAAATAGCTACCTTGGAATTTCCCAAACCAATGGATCACCTGATCAAAGCTGATGCATCTAGTGTGAAGTTTCCCTATGATGACCCACTCCTAATTACAACCTGAATAGTGAATTAGAACATAAAAAGAATTCTTTATGATGATGGGTCTAACGTCAATGTACTCTTTGCCACATTGAGATGTTGAAGCTGATGTCATCCCCAAATTATGGTATGGGCCCTGATGAGTTGCCTATCCTTGTGAGCATTGATTTACCCTTCATTTTAAAAAAAAAGTTGTTGGGGGTGTCGGGGAACTTTAGATGACGAGGCTTATCATCATTAATGTCCCCTTTCCTTACAATGCCCTAACAGTGAGGCAGACTCAATGAAATCTCTACATGAGGTCTGACATGAAGTACTTAACTATCACTTTTGAGGCAGAGCAAGGAGATGTTGTTATCTTCATCGACCAAGCCAAGGTCAAAAAGTGCTTCACCAAACCTCACCAAGCTGTATTGAAGAGATAGATGCACCTGTTAGTGTTGTGCCCCAAAAGCCAATCATGAGATGATTGTATTTTTGCACATTGAGTCATGATATTTTATTTAGGCATTAATCCAGCAATTTTGTTTGTTGTTTTGTTTCTGCGTAACGTAATAAACATAATTGTAACCCTAGAATAATGATATTCTTAAACGTCCCTAGTCTAGTATTATTGTGGAGCAGGTTGCAAAAATACGTAATGACTAGCATATGTGGAGACTAATATGAGATATGTAGTCTACATATGGGTACAAGTTGGAGAACTTGTGTACTGGACCGACCCACCATGAGGACACTTCATGGATCATTATATGAGTGTCATAAGTGATTCTCATAGTGATCATGGTATATGTAGTCCTTCGACCTAAGATCATCAAGGTTCCCTACATGTGAGTCACATACTTTGATACTTTCCTTTGTTGCTCGTAACTGAGTGAACTTGAAGGAGGTCATTGTTAGTGTTGTGCCCAAAAGCCAGTCATGAGATGATTGTATTTTTGCACATTGAGTCATGATATTTTATTAAGGCATTAATCCAGCAATTATGTTTGTTGTTTTGTTCCTACGTAACTTAACAAACATAATTGTAACCCTAGAATAATGATATTCTTAAAAGTCCCTGGTCTAGTATTATTGTGGAGCGGGTTGCAATAATACATAACGACTAGCATATGTGGAGACTAATATGAGATATGTAGTCTACATATGGTTACAAGTTGGAGAACTTGTGTACTGGACCGACCCACCATGAGAACACTACATGGATCGTTATATGAGTGTCATAAGTGATTCTCATAGTGATCATGGTATATGTAGTCCTTCGACCTAAGATCATCAAGGTTCCCTACATGTGAGTCACATACTTTGATACTTTCCTTTGTTGCTCGTAACTGAGTGAACTTGAAGGAGGTCATTGGGTATGTCACATATCATGCGGAGGGATTTGTATGATCAAGATGGGATTTGTCCCTCCTATGTAACGGGAGTGATATCTTCGGGCCCCTTGATAGAGTGAGACTTAGAAAATGCATGGCCATGCTCGGATGAGTTGATATACGATATCAATGTCATCAGTTTAAGTTAGTCTACTCGGTAATCAAGAAACCAAAGATTGGGCTATACGAGAGTGACACATTCCATGTCTCGTGCTTAGTCTTGATATCTTGGACAAAGGGACAATGGCATATATCGGTGATGATCATAAAGGTTTAGTCGAATCATCGACAATCTTGTCACTTGGGTAGCAATGATGTGTTGCTAGACACCGCTCATTGCTTATGATCATAAATGTGATTTATGATCATTGCCAACGTGATAAGAGCCTATTGGGTCGCACACATAGAGCATTTTGGATCATTAGAGTGCATGGGCTAATTATTTGGGTTATGGTTTCACTTTAATTTCGTATTAATAATGGGCCCAAAAGTTGAGCCATTATTAAGCCTGAAATTAAATCCTAATTGGATTAGGGCTTTGAAACCCATTAGGCCTGGAAGTTGAGTCTCACTATAAATACAACTTTTAAGTGAGAAATTCGCAGGTCTCCTTGCCCTAGCCTCCAAAAAGGACAGCCGCACTCTTCTCTTGCAATTCCTTGGAGGACGCAAGCTAGCACTGCGAGCGCAAGAGAAACGCATCTGCCGGGACGTGGTGGAAGCGTGGTGATCCCGAGAGGCTCGTGTGGATACCATAGAGAGCCTGAACACGTCAACTGTTCAGGTTTTGTGATTCGACTCTACAGTTGAGTGAGAGATCTCAATCAAAAATTAGGTATGAAAATTTTAGAACACCCGGTTTACCCCGTTTCACTTGGATCCTGGAGGGTTTCGGTTAAATTCCGCTGCGCTGTTTGGCTCCCGAAACCCAACAGTCATTGGGTATGTCACATATCATGCGGAGGGATTTGTATGATCAAGATGAGATTTGTCCCTCCTATGTAACGAGAGTGATATCTTCGGGCCCCTTGATAGAGTGAGACTCAAAAAATGTATGGCCATGCTCCGATGAGTTGATATACGATATCAAAGTCATCAGTTTAAGTTGGTCTACTCAGTAATCAAGAAACCAAAGATTGGGCTATACGAGAGTGACATATTCCATGTCTCGTGCTTAGTCTTGATATCTTGGACAAAGGGACAATGGCATATATCGGTGATGATCATAAAGGTTTAGTCGATTCACCGACAATCTTGTCACTTGGGTAGCAATGATGTGTTGCTAGACACCGCTCATTGCTTATGATCATAAATGTCATTTATGATCATTGCCAACATGGCAAGAGCCTATTGGGTTGCACACATAGAGCTATTTGGATCATTAAAGTGCATGGGCTAATTATTTGGGTTATGGTTTTACTTTAATTTCGTATTAGTAATGGGCCAAGGAGTTGAGCCATTATTAAGCCCAAAATTAAATCCTAATTGGATTAGGGTTTTGAAACCCATTAGGCCTGGAAGTTGAGTTTCACTATAAATACAACTTTTAAGTGAGAAATTCGCAGGTCTCCTTGCCCTAGCCTCCCAAAAGGACAACCGCACTCTTCTCTTGCAATTCCTTGGAGGACGCAAGCTAGCACTGCGAGCGCAAGAGAAAAGCATCTGCCGGGACGTGGTGGAAGGGTGGTGATCCCGAGAGGCTTATGTGGATACCATAGAGAGCCTGAACATATCAACTGTTCAGGTTTTGTGATTCGACTCTACAGTTGAGTGAGAGATCTCAACCGAAAATTAGGTATGAAATTTTCGAACACCTGGTTTACCCCGTTTCACTTGGATCCTGGAGGCTTTCGGTTAAATTCCACTGCGCTGTTTGGCTCCCGAAACCCAACAGCACCTACCTTGGAAAATCTCCTTAAGACCATTAAGGACCTTGGAGTCAAAAAAATGGATGTAAAAATTAATAGCCTTGAGCTCATAGATGGCTGAAATATCAAAATAAAAAAAAAACATACCTAAGGAAGGAAGGACTAAACTTGTAGCTTTCTTAACTTTAAATAAAGATTTCTTTCCTTACTCACCAAAAGATATGCTAGAGATTAACCTACACATCATCCAACACAATTTGAATGTCAATCCCAAACCATGACTGATAAGACAAAAAGAACTGGTGTGGGTCAATAGTTCACGCAAACTTTTCCACTACACTAATAAATACTTTGGATGTGTTAAATCTATCTATACTCATAAAATGAACTCATAAGCAAGCACACCTATCATCAAAGTATAGTAGTGGTAAGTACCTAGATCATTTGTCCCAAAGAATAAAGCTTGCTATCATACTTAACCTTTCTCTATTATCTACACCAACAATTAAAGGATGTTTGTTTAACTAACCACTACAAATTAACTAAACTAAACTATTACAGTAAAAAAAATTAACAACTAGCTACTTGCAGTAGAAAAACAATTCAGAGAATCAACAATAAGATACCTTACACTTAGAATTAAGTCTCCCTAAAAATCCATTATAATGCTCTTACTTCAGTTTAACAAGATTCTGATTAACTTGGACCATGGGATACTACCTAACTCAGATTAGCTCCCGATTATTCTTGCTTACTAACCCTCATTCTTAAGTCACTGATAGGGTGTTTAGGCCTATAGTGCTCCTTAAGAATGGACTACTATCTCTACAACTCACTAGTATTATATCGCACCTATTACTCCTAGTTACGATAACAACCCTCCTATCGAACGATAATCCACAACAAACATACGAGATACTACCTGCATATGTTCATCATCCCACATTGAATTACTAGGCTAGCTACTATTAATCAATGCTTCAAATAACATTGGATAGATTGCAAGAAAAACATAATCATATTAATCCAAAAAGTAAACACAATCACAAAATCATCCTAGGGTTCATCCACTCTAAGCATGAATAGAAAAATTTAACTCATAGTGCCATAAAATAAACACAACGGAATCAATGAAAGACTAAGAAAAGAAGCCTCCATCTCTAAATTGTTTATCCTCTAAGAAATCTTTGACCCGGTGCACATTAAACAATGTTGAATATCAAAACTTCCTCCCATAGCCTTTCCCACTAAAAACTCCCTTCTATTTATCTGTTTTTCCACCTTTACCTTAGTTCTCTGTTCTGTTTTCATGAAATAACCCAAAAAAACCATAACAACAGTTTAACATAGTTTGAAAAACAGTCATGTTCAAGGCCATGTAACTTCCCTAGAACTTGAAATCTCACCAATTAATGACACAGTTTGGCTCATTGGTGTCCAGCTCAGACATAGGCATGTAAGAGGACATGTAAGGCACTACATGGGCATGTTGCAAGGCGTGTCTATTACAAACTTTGCCAAAACTTGCAATTGAACTATGAAACATTGAAGATATATTTCCCAACCCAAATAAAGCTAAAATATAACTTGAAAATAAAATACGAACCAATTAAGCACCAAATCCTAACATAGACACATCAGAAGACAAACAAGTATAAGGGAAATACATATAGAAAACATAGCTAAATATGAGCATATCAGGAACACAATATTGTCGCTCATAAGAGATCTTTTGTTAAATAAGAAGTTTAAAAACTCTTAGAGGTGGGAGTGATAAGGAAAGCTGAGTATCTGAATTGGTTAAGTAATATAATAACAATTATGAAAGAGGGGAATGACAAACTTTAGATGTGCATAGAGTTTACTGGAGTCAATGATGCCTGCCTGAAAGACTCATATCCCTTACCCTCAATTGACTAGCTAGTATATTCAATTATCGATTACAAGATTTTGATTTTTTTAGGTGCCTTTAGTGGGTGTCCACAAATTTGGATGAACCAAGCTAATGATGAAAAACTTCTTATGGATGAAAAAATTTGGGTGTCACCATCTATTATGTCAAAACGCCCTATCATTCTAAAGAATGTAGGAGTGACAAAACAACATCTTATGGATAAAGAATTTGATGGTCAAATTAGCAGGAATATGGAGGTATACATGGATGATAGGATAGTTAAGTGTTAAGATACCTTGAATCACATTGAAGATCTTTGAGAAGCTTTTCAGTAGCTAAGAAAGTTTGCCATATGCCTTAACCCTAAAAAATGCGCGTTCAGAGTTAAAGCTAGAAAGTTCCTTAGCTTCATGGTCTCCAAGCAAGTAATTGACATAAATCCAGGAAACATCAAGGCTCTACTCAACTGGAGAACATCAAAGTCGATAAGGGACGTGCAAAGGCTTACTTGTAATATCATAGCACTTAGTCATTTCATAACTCGCTATAGCAACTGATGTAGACCCTTATTCAAAATCCTGACAAACGAAGTAATGCCAAGAAGCATAGGAAAAATTGAAGGCTTACCTACCCGAAATGCCTACACTTTGATAGTCAAAGGACGGAGAGCCTCTTATCCTCTACTTGGCTGTAAGCGAAAAAGAAATAAGTTTAGTCTTGGTCCATAAAGAAGAGAATAGGTAGTAATGGCTAGTATACTACATGAGTAAGTCATTACACAGGGTAGAGGTGAGTTATCCAGTGCTGCAAAAGGCAATTTACACACAAGTAATTACTGGATGATGGCTTTGGCCATTCTTTCAAGGGCACTCCATCATTGTCTGAAGTGGCCTTCCCTTGAGAGATGTCATAAAAAAGGTCGATCACTCAGCACAAGCTTTGGTGGACTTTATAGCTGAGCTACCATTGGGAATCAAAGATGAAGCATCTACCTCAAACGAAGAAAAGCCAAAGTGGTCTATCTTTGTTGATAGGGCTTCAAGAACAAATCATTAGGATGTTGGGATAATTCTTTGAGGTCCCAAAGGGATGTAAACATCCAAATCCATTAATTTCACATTCTATGCAATAAATAATGCCACTGAATATGAAGCTCTCAACATGTGCCTAGAATTGGCTAGGGATGTTAGCATCTTATGCCTCTAAGCTTATAGTGATTCTCAGCTTCTAGTTTGGCAATTGAAGGGGTAGTATGAGGTCAAAGAATTAAGACTTATAAAATATTTTGATCTCATGTAAAGGATGGTGGAAAATTCTGAAAGCATTCAGATCGAAAGAACACATCAGCAAAAGAATTCCAAGGTAGATGCACTGGCAAAATCATCTAAGCAAACAGAAATATGAAAGACCCTATGCATTAAAAAGTTATGCCTCATGAGCATAAAAAATGGATTGAAGACCCCATTCTAGACTTACCTCATGGAGGGGCGTCTCCCTAAAGACCCTCAAGAACTAGCAAAAATTAAGAAAAGGGCCAAAGGGTACTTCACGGTTGGTGAGTGATATGTTCATATTTAGTTATATTTTCTATAGGTTTTTCCCTTGTATTTTTCTTGTCTTTTGATTTGTTTTCTCTAGGATATGGTGTTTAATTGGTTTGAATTTTATTTTTAGATCATATTTCAACTAAATATGATTTTGGCAAAGTTTTGGAGCGGAATTGCAAGTTTTGGCAAAGTTTTGGAGCTTGCACAATGTTATACACTCCCATGTAATGCCTTACATGCCCATCTTTCAAATCATATTAAATTAAGTGAGATTTTAAGTTCTAGAGGAGCAACACGGCTTGCTACATGGCCATGTTCCAACCCGTGTTTGTCTTAATTTTTAGGTTTTCAAGTTAATTAAAAAAAAAGAAATAGAAAGAATGAGGCAAAAAATACATAAAAAAAAAGAGAGATTTTCATGAAATAAGGTTGTTGCAAGCAATTCTGATGATCAACACCATCTCATGGGCACCAAATTGATGATTTCATGGAGAAGAAGAAATTAAACCATGGATCATTCCTTTCTTAGTTTTCTTTTGATTCTTTGGTGTTTATTTTTTTGCACTATAAGCTAAACTTTTCCTACTTATGCTTAGAGTAGTTGCTACGATGATTTTGTGATTATGATTATTTCTAGTTTAATATGATTATGTATTTATCTTGTGATTTATCAAATGTCCTTTGTTGCATTGAATAATAGTAGCTAGCCTATTAATTCAATTTGGGATGATAAACATGCATTAAGTAGTATCCGATATGTTTGTTGTCGATCATCATTGGATAAAAAGGATATTATCATAATCGGGAGTAATAGATGTGATATAATTCCTCCGGACTAAGGTGAAACCTAGTAGTGGGTCGTAGGATGTTAATGCATTCTTTGGAAGCCCGGTAGACCTACACACCTTATCGGTGACTTAAGAATATTGTTAGTATAATGAGAATAATAGAGAACTAATCTACATTATGTAGTACTCCACAGTCCAAGTTAATCACAATCATGTTAAACCAAAATAAAAGCAACACAATTAAAGTTCTAGGGGGATTCGATTCTAAGTATGACATTTCTAATTGTTGATTGTTTTAATTGTCTTTCTGCTACCTGTGGATAGTTAGTAGTTTATTTTGTTACATTAGTTAATTTAGTTAATTCATAGTAGTTACTAAATAAATCCTATTAATTGTTGGTTAGTTAATAGGGAGCTATTGAGTACAGTACACAACCTCTGTTCCTCAGAAAAAATGATCTTGGCTCTTTCCACTAATATACTTTGATGATTGGTGCGATTGCCTATAAGTTTACATGTTTGTTTAAGTATAAAGAGATTTGATGTATCCACACTATTTCTAGTGTAGTGGGAAAGGTTTGTTGTGAAGCACGAACACACTAAGTTTTCTAGTACCATTGTTGGGAAACATTTGTTGAGTGTGCTACTTGAAAGATTGATCTTTATTAATCTAACCATTTATTTTATTGAAATATTTTTCTTTGGATTTTTAGTTTACTATTAGTTTAATTATCTCTTATTCATTTATTGTAAGAAAATTGGTGCTAATATAAGGGCTAGAATGCAGAATTCTGAGACCTAGTTAGGTCAACTTGCTAAGATGTTTTTTGAAAGGCCATAAGGAGCTTTACCAGGGAATGCCGAGCCAATTCCGAGAGGAGTTTTCAATCTAGATTTCCGTCAAAATGATGATGGCGATGCAGAAGTGGTGATGTTAAGGAAAGAAGAACCTCCTTGACTAATCAAGGTGGACATTATGCCAATGACATTAAAACAAGCACTTCTTGGTAGGCAACCCAAGCATTAAATTTTTCATTTAATTTCATTTTCCTTTCATTTGCTTTTCATTTGTGCTAGTTAATTAGCTTTCGGTAATCTTGTGATACTATAATCTATGTTGTGATGCAGAAATCTAGAGTATTTCCTGAAGAAGTTGTGTTTAAACTAGGATAAAAAGGTTAAGTACAATTCTAGGTAAGTTTGCAAATTTTTCAAAGTTCCAGGAGCCAAACATGCCTTTGAACACTCCCATGTTGAAGGCCACATTAACCAACACGATTTCAAACACAGCCATGTTTGATTTATAAAATTGATTTTTCATGAAGGATTTTAATTTGAGCTCTAGTGTACAAACACGGCCTATGCTCAAGCTGTGCTAAAAGGTGTGTTTCATACAATGGTCTCATACATGGCCGTGTTCTTACCCAAGTTTTTCAAATTCTTAAAATTTTAGAGTTTAAATACATGCACACAAATGCCTATGTTTTCAAATGTGTTCATTTTACAAGATCATATATACACCTATGTTGAAGAACGTGTTTCATCTCCGTGTTTTAAAAATTTTCATTTCATAACACATACATGGTCATCTAGACAATCGTGTCGTCAAGCGTGTTTCATGTACATGGTCTTAGCATTGCTTATGTTTTTACTCGTGTTTAGCCTCTGTGTTGAAAATTTTTCAACTCGAAAGTACATACACAATTAGTTACACAATAGTGTATGTGGTCATGTTGGGTATACATGGTTGCTTACACGACCGTGTATAGACCCGTGCTGTGTTTTTCAGTTTCAAAAAGAGAATTAGGGTTTCAAGCTATTGCACGACACATGGCACACCCGTGTTTAATGGCGTGTTGAAGATATTCTAAGTAACATGGGCATCTACGCATCCGTGTCATAGGCCATGTTTCACCCTATTTAAGCTCGGCTCATGATTTTTCTGCCCTATTTCATACGAAACTCACTTTAACTTCTTCTCTTAGCCCCCCAAATTCAAACCCTAGCTCTCTTGCATCCCAAGTGAGGTTTCCCATTGTTGGAGGCATCCGTCTTTTGCCCAAATTCTTGATTTTCATCCTTCCATAATTGATTTTCTCTCTTTCAAGGTGTCTCTCTCTCTCTCTCTCTAACTTTATTTGAAGATTATGAAATTTTGGCTCAATTTCTTGTTATAGGTAGGTTATATATGAGTTATTTGTTCAATTTTTCATGCCTATTCATGTTACTGTTAAGTAAATATTGTGTTTTGCAAGTATTTGACTTTTAGATGACATTTTGGAATTTGAAAAGTTAGAATTGCATGGTTGATAGAATTATTTGTATGATGATTTGTTGAGTTTTATGGATTGAATGGATGACTATATGATTTCTAGATTATGGAGAATAACTACACTAGTTAATTTATCTTGAAATTTCATGAATTCTAGGACTTGGTAGTCTGTTGGTGTGGTAGATTATAGGTTTCTTCGAAACCAAAAAAAGAGCCTAATTACGAAGGATATTGTTTTAAATTCCCTTAATTATTATGTAGTTAGCTTTAGTTGTTAAGCTTGATTACCTTAAAACCTAAAGTTAAATTAAAATTATTTCATGCAGGGGAATTTTATTGATTTCTAATTAGAGCTCTTAATCTTGAATTTCAGGCTGATTAGATAGTATTTAGGATTATTTTGCACTAGGGAAAATCTTATGCATTTTCAAGATGACAAAATGCCAAAAGAAGCTACTAATCCACTCCAAGAGTCGATGAACAAGCCAAAGAAGGGGCATCATCTTCTTGACTTCAAACAGGATTCCCAATAGTACAGATATGATATCTTGAGGACAAAAAAGTTCAAGGCCAACAAGATGATCAACTGGGACACCTTGGCTCAGTTTGGATTAGTATATGAGGTTAGAGCTCTAGCGGATTTCAACGGATGGATGTCAATTTTTGATTGCTAAGAGCCTACTTATGGTGAGCTCACCCTCCAGTTCTTGAACATATTCAAGTTGGACATGGCCAACATTAGTTGGAGTCATCCCGATGTAGTGAAGTTCTACCTTGGAGAGCGAAACTTTGAGATGAGCTTAGATGAGTTTGGGTGGCACCTCGATTTCTACACCTAGGAGTTCATTGTTTTAGATGAGCACGGAGGCTCGATCTGTCAATTTGGCATAACCATTCCCACTTTGTAGGAGTTCTCGATAGACATCATTGAGCGCGGAGGCATGTACCAACCCATGACATCCAAGTCATCTAGGCTACAGTCACCATATTTGTTTAATGCATTATTCGTTCACCCACTCCATCGATGGTAGGAGGCAAAACATGGGTCTGGTAAACAAGATAGACATTCTATCTGATTGCCCACCTATACTGTATCATTCACCGAGTGTATTGTGTTAGTGTTGTGCCCAAAAGCTAATCATGAGATGATTGTATTTTTGCACATTGAGTCATGATATTTTATTAAGGCATTAATCCAGCAATTATGTTCGTTGTTTTGTTTCTGCGTAACGTAATAAACATAATTGTAACCCTAGAATAATGATATTCTTAAACCTCCCTAGTCTAGTATTATTGTGGAGCGGGTTTCAATAATACATAACGACTAGCATATGTGGAGACTAATATGAGATATGTAGTCTACATATGGGTACAAATTGTAGAACTTGTGTACTGGACCGACCCACCATAAGAACACTTCATGGATTGTTATATGAGTGTCATAAGTGATTCTCATAGTGATCATGGTATATGTAGTCCTTCGACTTAAGATCATCAAGGTTCCCTACATGTGAGTCACATACTTTGATATTTTCCTTTGTTGCTCGTAACCGAGTGAACTTGAAGGAGGTCATTAAGTATGTCACATATCATGCGGAGGGATTTGTGTGATCAAGATGGGATTTGTCCCTCATATGTAACGGGAGTGATATCTTCAGGCCCCTTGATAGAGTGAGACTTAAAAATTGCATGGCCATGCTCAGATGAGTTGATATACAATATCAATTTCATCTGCTTAAGTTAGTCTACTCGATAATCAAGAAACCAAAGATTGGGCTGTACGAGAGTGAGACATTCCATGTCTCGTGCTTAGTCTTGATATCTTGGACAAAGGGGCAATGGCATATATCGGTGATGATCATAAATGTTTAGTCAAATCACCGACAATCTTGTCACTTGGGTAGCAATGATGTGTTGCTAGACACCGCTCATTGCCTATGATCATAAATGTGATTTATGATCATTGCCAACGTGGCAAGATCCTATTGGGTCGCACACATAGAGCTATTTGGATCATTAGAGTGTATGGGCTAACTATTTGGGTTATGGTTTCACTTTAATTTCGTATTAATAATGGGCCCAATAGTTGAACCATTATTAAGCCCAAAATTAAAGCCTAATTGGATTAGGGCTTTGAAACCCATTAGGCCAGGAAGTTGAGTCTCACTATAAATACAACTTCTAGTGAGAAATTTGTAGGTCTCTTTGCCCTAGCCTCCTAAAAAGGACAGCCGCACTCTTCTCTTGCAATTCCTTAGAGGACACAAGCTAGCACTGCAAGCGCAAGAAAAACGCATCTGCCGGGACGCGGTGGGAGCGTGGTGATCCCGAGAAGCTCGTGTGGATACCATAGAGAGCTTGAACATGTCAACTGTTCAAGTTTTGTGATTCGACTCTACAGTTGAGTGAGAGATCTTAACCGAAAATTAGGTATGAAAATTTTCGAACACCCAGTTTACCCCGTTTCACTTGGATCCTAGAGGGTTTCGGTTAAATTCCGCTGCACTGTTTGGCTCCCGAAACCCAACACATTGCCACTTGGGCATTTTATTTGCATATTTTGTACGGGATGTTGCCTACCATACGATGACCGGGATTTATGTGTCAGACTGTTTGTGACGAGGCATGTACCAACCTTGATGTTTTCTTGCCATAGGAGCAGATTACAGAGGTAGCGAGGCCTAGGATGGCCAACATGGATTTGTTCAAGGCTTTGGGGATGTTGAAGAAGGATAAATGCCTGGACACTTCAACAAGCTTCAATCTGAGATCTCGCATAGAGATTAGAGCTTATAAGACTACCACTGTTGGCACATAGGCCACCTCTACATCCACTATTGCTAGACCGCCCACATTATTAAATATCTTTCAGAGGCAGCAGCTTATCTTGGATCACCTCTAATTCATGTCGGATCAGATGATGGATTTTGAGCTCCTGCCTTTCTACTATTAAGGTGAGGACCTTGAGCTTGGAAGAGGTAATCCAACTATTTTTCCTAGAAGGCAATGAGGTAGGTACATCGGGACATGGCCAGCAGTGTTCAGCTCATGATGGTGTTGATGATTCCACTAATTATTTCATTCTCCCCTAGAGCTTGGAAGATGAGGATGGCGCCAATGAGTGAGTCATTGAGTAGGGAGATGAAGCCACAACTGTTGCACTGTCAACAAAGCAGGGCAAGCCTAGTTCTGCTGCCATTGAGGAGAGAGTTGTCGGGACTGCTACTAGTGATGCTACTACTACTGTTACTATTACCAAGGAGCTTCGACACACTAGGGCCAACATTGAGTCAATGATTAAGGAGCAGAATATCAAGCCCAGGGTTACTAAGGTTCCTGTTGCACCTACACCGATGATGACCGCTCCGAGCACCTTTACCAACATTCTGCCTCCCTGAGATGCTTGATCCTTTGAAAACTAGGACATTTACTTATTTATTTATATTTCTTGCTTATGTTATTATAGAAATTGCTGCTATTCATAATTCTCATTTTTGTTTATATTCTTGTTCAATATGTTTTGTTTTGATATTGGAGAATTGGATGTTCCCATTTAATTTCCCACTATTTCATATTAGTTTTGCTAAATTTTCTTATGTTTCTTTTATTATATTTTGTGGTTGATCATCTTTTATGCTTTCTTTGGAAGCATTCAAATTTTTGATTGGAAGCCTAATTCAATACTCTTTATGGAACTACTTTTTGGAACATCAACTTACGAGTCAAGCAATTGAAATTTTTATTTTCAAAGGTGGTATTAGTTTTTATCACTCATTCTTCTTCACTTTATTTTTCATGCTAATACAATGAGGTCAATGTACAATCTAAGTGTAGGGGGAGTGGATTTTATTTTTAGCCCTTTTTTATGATTTTTATTCCTGAGTTTATCTTTTTGGTGATTTTTTTGGAAATTTTAAATTGTTGGAGCTTAATTGTTTTTGAATCATTTTACTAAGCATGTTCTCGCTAGAGAGTGATTGTTAATTTAATATATTTAGTTCTTAACTTGAAGACCAAGTGATTCCTAATCTTTCACTTTGGTGCTTAAATTGCTTTTAAAATATTTTTGCGATTCATTAGCAAGCTAATGGAATATGGTCTTGAGAAACTATTTTTGCATCAAGTTTTTGTGTCTCGTACACTATTCAAAGCATGCTAAGTTTTGAGTTTCTATGTTGGATTGATGGAAAGTTTGGTTGATGGATTTGTAGTCAATTGTTGAATAAGTAAAGTAATATGCTACTCTGCTATTTTTTGTGTTAAAGTAGGTTAGGGTTTTCTCTTAAGGCAAGAGTTAATCATAGCTCAAAAAGATGGTAAGGCCATGAGTATGATCAAAAGATCATTTTGGATTGTGTTGATAATTAACTTGGGTATAGACAGAGCTCCTATAATGTACACTTGCTACAAAAGTCTTCAACACATGACAAGAATTGGTTGAAAAGAAAAGAAAAAAGAAAAGAATATTGAAAAGTCAGTTAATCGCCCAATCGATGGTTTGTGGTTTCAATGGTTCTGAAAAGTTAGCTTTGGCTTAGTGTGATTTGTGCTTTTTACTTTCCATGAAAATTTGATGTTATCCTTTCGGTTTCGATAGATATGGGTTGCTACCTCGAGAATGAAATATCCCCATTAAAATTGCTTTTCTTGTGATTTATCCAATATATTTTGATGTGTTGATTAATAGTAGCTAAACTATTAATTCAATGTGGGATGATAAACATGCATCAGTAGTATTTGGTATGTTTGTTGTGGATCATTCTTGAATAAAATAGATATTACTATAACTGGGAGTAATAGGTGCGATATACTGCTTATAGACTATGATGAAACCTAATAGTGGGTCGTAGGATGTTAATGCATTCTTAGGAAGCGTGGTAAGCCTAAACACCCTATCAGTGACTTAAGAATAGGGGTAGTGTAACGGGCATAATAAGGAGCTAATCTACATTAGGTAGTATTCCATAGTCTAAGTTAATTACAATCCTGTTAAACAAGAGTTAAAGCAACACAATGAAAGTTCTTAGGAGATTTGACTCTAAGTATGAGATTTCTAATTGTTGATTGTTTTAATTGTTTTTCCATTGCTTGTCGATTGTTATTAGTTTATTTTGTTGCATTAGTTAATTTAGTTAATTCATAATAGTTAGTAAACAAATCCTCTTAACTGCTGGTTGGATAATAAGGAGATATTGAGTATGGTAGACAACCTCTATTCTTTGAGAAAAATAATCTTATTACTTACCATTGCTATACTTTGATGATGTGTACGCGCCTATGAGTTCACATGTTGGTTTGGGTATAGAGATATTTGACGCATCCATACTATTACTAGTATAGTGGGAAAGGTTTGTTGTGAACTACAAACACACCAGTGAGGAATTATATATGTAAGGATACTCCAGTCCTTTGCAAAAATGTGTAAGAGAATAGGACATAGAGGGAATCCTGAAGGAAGTATATGAGGGGAGATGCCAATCCAACATCCAATGTAGATATGTTACCACCTCACAAAAATGGGAGAATTACAAGTGTATCATAATGGCTAAAAACCATTATATTATGTAATTCTCACCATAGTAATTGAAGTGTAGGGGGTAAAAGGCATGATCAACACCTCCTTAAAAGTGTTCCAAGTTAGTAACTTGGCCCCTAAGAAAAGCCTTAAGGATTGCTTGTTTGTCAAGCAACCTATGGACGTTTTTGTAAGGTTTTGAAAATTTGGGTACTCAATTGCAAAACTCTCAAGAAAGAGACTTGGAGAGTTATGGGAAGGACATGAATGGTATGAAAGTGCTATTGGAGGACCAAATTGCTCATGGAAGGCAAGTTTGGACAAAGGAAACACTAAAGGCATTAAGGACCTAAATGTCTTAATGTAAACCTTAAGGTATTCAAGCTTTTGACTTAAGTCAAAGAGTGGAATTGTGGGGTTATCCCACCATGGGGGAGGCAGCCAAGACTTGAAAAATAGTAAAAAAATGTTGGCACATGTGTACCAATGAGTTCAAGACAAAGAAACCATAATTAGTGACAAGGAAAATGACATAAAGCAAGGTTAAGCTTGTTAAGTGTGTTTTGCGCCCTTAAGCTCATTTAAGGCCATTTAAGTGGCCAAATCACTTATCTCTCTCTCATTTTCATCCTCCTCCAGCCCAAGAACATAGCCAGACTTCCTCCATAGCCACCATACCTTCAAACTCAAAACTACTTGCAATTGAAGTCAAGGAAGCACAATTGGAAGCTATTTCATGCTATTGCTTGGTTGCACCTAGGATCAAGCTCCAATTTCAGCATACCCATCAAGGTAAGGGTTTTCTTGCTCTCATGGGTTGTTTTCTTTATTTTCAAGTAACCATGGAGCTAGGGCTAAGCTTGGAAGAGAGCCATGAGCTTGATAAACCAAGCTTAGTGAGGGGAGTGCACTTATTGAAGGTTTTGTGACCTAGTGTGAAGTGCATAGTGATGGCAGCGAATTTCTGGGCTTTTAGAGCCCAAAGTTAGTACTAACTAATGTTAAAATCCTCCTAAGACCAAGCATTAGCTTGAAGAGGGCTGCCATAGTGATTTATTTATGTTTATTGCATGTTTTATGGACTAATCTATGGTTATTGTTGCTGCTGCATTTCATGTGTTTGTTGGTTGTGAATGGCTACTGCATTTGGTTGCTATATCTTGTATATATGCATTGTGCTTCTTGTGTTTTAGTGTCTTTGGATGCAGGTTTTAATGATGGTTACATTACCTATTGAATCCAAGCGCTACCCTTACTAAGTTTCTCAATGAAACTTATTCCCCTCAATTCTGTCATTTCAAGTCCAGTAGAAAGATCACCTTCAAACTAAACTTTGTGGTTTTATTTTTTATCTGAAATTTCAGGTTCATGAACTTTCATATGTCTAGTTATGATCTGGAAATTTTGGTGATTTTAGGAGCACATTTGGTATTTTTAATGGTGGTACTTATTGTGTTCTGCAGCAGCTGTCCAGCATCCTATTTTTTGAGACAATTGTGTCTCAGGACCTCCTGAAACCTAGGGTGCGTATTTAGTTGAGTTAATACCATATTGTAGTGCGTGTATGCATGTACATGTAGTGTATGTAACATGAGACAAGTATATGAACAATTGAGTAATGTTTTGGCTATGTAAGTCATGTGGTGCAAAGCTGCTTAAGTGTGAATGATAGGCTGCTTACTTGTAAATTCTGTTTTAGCCACATAACGTTACTAGATGCAAGAGAATGTAATTCCTATGTGTAATGGACATATATGGGATAGCCTTGGAGGGTTTTCCCCTTGTGAACGAAGTGTTTGCACACTTATGAAATTTTGTATGGGCAAAATGGTCATAAAGTAACCAGAATTTTGACTATGCACTTAAAGTTATATATCTCCTTGTGTAGAAGGAATCTTGGTATGAAATTTTGACCACTTCCAGATAACATCTAGAGATTGAATAAAATTTGGAATTTCTAAATTTGGAGGGCTGTCGCCAAAGATATGACGTTGCAAATTTGGCTAAGTTATTGTTCATTTGGGCAAAATTTTGTAACCAACTTAAAAAATCCATAACTTGGTCCATAGGTGGGCTATTGATGTGAAACAAAATTCCTTGGTTTTTTATAAGTCTCTACTTGATAATCAAGGAAATAAACCAGGGTTTACAGGGCTAGAATCATATAGTTTATTAGTGAAAGTTACAGGTGCAGTGGCTGGTCACTAGAACTTAACAAGATTGCCTAATGTGTGGTAGCCAAGATTAAGACTTGTGCTAGTGTTTTCCTTCTTTGCTGCCATAGTGTGCATGAAATGTGAATATGTGTGTGATGGTTGGACTAATATGCATGTGTTTACATAGTGCCCAAGAGGGCCACTTGGGTATGCACACTAAGGGTAGTGTTTTGATGGCCTACAGAACATTACCAATCCTGGGAGTCTAAATGCACAATTTTGGCACCATAATTGGAGTACCCTGGAGTGGGTAACAAGATACATTGGCCAATGTTGTACTTCAAAAAATATATTTTTGGCCCACAATTAGATAAGATGCATGAAAGTTTGTTAAGTATTAAGACAATTGCCAAAGCCATTTGCCTATACAAGAGTGTGCCATCAAAAGTGGTGACATTGGGGCTAACTACCCCTATTCATTTCCTTATGGGGAATTGACCTAACTAGTTCTCTTCCTACTACTCCAAGCAGGGTAAAATACTGTGTGGTAGCAATAGACTACTTCACAAAATGGATAAAAGCTAAGCCATTGGCAACTGTATTGGCTAAAGAAATCAAAAAATTCATTTGGGAAAGCATTGTCTGCAAATTCGGATGCCTAAAAGTGTTGCTAACCGATAATGGAACTCAGTTCATTGACAAAGGGTTCTAGGACTTTGCACATGAATGTGCAATCAAAATCCACTTCACCCCAATGGTGCACCTTTAGAGTAATGTCCAAGTGAAAGTATCAAAACTGTAGGCTAAAAGATGGTTTGGAGAAGAGATGGGTGAAGCTAAGAGAAAATGGCTAGGGGAATTACTGAGTGTGCTATGGAGTTATCACATGACCCTAAGGAAAGCCACCAAACAAACCCTATTCTCCCTTGTCTTTGTAACCAAGGCCCTTATTCCTATCAAAATAGCACATCCATCACTCAAGGTTCAAGTGTTCGATTAGGCAATAAACAAAGTAGGCTTAAGAGTAAAACTTGACTTGGTCGAAGAGCATCTGGAAATAGCTAGACTCCAAAGAAAGCATTTTAACAGAGGGTGGCCTTAGTAGCTAGCCAAAAGGTCAAATCAAATGGGATCAAAGTAGGGGACATGGTGCTTTGAAAGGCCAAAGTAGAGCCACAAAAGCCAACATGTAAAGTACTTTGGGCGAACTGGGAAAAGCCATATCTTGTGACCGATGAGGTAAGACACAGAGTCTTCAAGCTTCAAGACGCCCACAAAATTGACTTGAAGAATACTTTGTCACCCCTCTGTTTTTATGGATCACCTTACAGAGTCAACCTAGATTGGTTGTACTTGAATATTAAGGATTATGAAGGAAAATTTAAGGTGATAAGGCAAGGCTGTCTAATTAAATTAGACAACTTAACGAGCAAGGAAGCTTGATCTATTATTAAATAATACGGTCAATGAATTACAGAAGGAATTCTGGATTATTGTTTCCTTGTGGTATGGCGATTAAGGGGGTGCAGCCGAGCTAGATTAAGTTACTTGGACTAGTGACTTAATTGACACTGTAAATATACCGAGGACTGAGTTGGACAATTGAAGGAAGTGTGTTCAAAGATGAAAATGACCAAACCTAAAGACCAAGAATTTATTTAAACATTACTGGAAAGATGAAGGGGTGGATTGGGAGTTAGACACCACGTAGTGCTTGGAAGAGTCAAGACTAGCTGCCGGACGTTTGCACGAACAACTGAGAATTAAATGCGTTGTTCGTGTAAGAGCTCCAGAACTTGCATTGGTATTGACCAGAGAACAACAAATATCACTGAAAATTAATGAATTTGGCGAACTGGTCTTGGATTCCAGGAAAAATTGGTCTCGGTTTCATAGGTAAGAAACGCTTCTCTTGCCATTGCATGCCATTGTGGATCCGAACAAATAGCTCCTGGTTTTGCATGATTGCAGAGAGTAATGCAGCATTCAGGGAACTATTGATAAATCAAAAAAGGTGGCTATGGGTTCGATCCTAGAGGAAGCTCGGGCTAAACTCGTCGAAAGGCTCCTTCATGGCCAAGACAAGGGAAGGTTGGACCTGGAAACAAAGAACCCGAAAGGGAATTGTAAGGTAAGGAACATGAACTTCTCTGGTATTATTTTGTGGATACAAATAGTGTATTGGAAGGTTCTGCCATTGCATGTTTACAGAGAAGTTAGAAGACCATGTTATAGGGGCTGTACTAAAGGATCATGGTTCTTCAGAGGGGAAAAAATTGTTAGCTTTATTCCTGGATGGGAGCAAGTGGTAAATTAGGTTTAAAAACCGTATTAATAAGTTCTAAGGGAAATGGACTTAGGTAATTTGATCCTTCTGCAGAGGATCAAGAGACAGCAAGCTTATGGGGTCAGGTGTTTCCGGGACATCAGATTAATTGCCATACTATTGGACCCCAGATAAAGATCTCAGAAATGGTAATGGTGCTCGCTAGGAAATTACTGAGCAAGTATGTTGCTTCAGTAGAGAATTGTGAATCCATTGTGTTAAGTACTCGGTTGTGTTTTGTGATTCCTATAGCACTGTTGTTTGTTTACATGTATATGTTCCTTACTGAGTTTCAATGAAACTCACCCCTTTATTTCTGTTTCAGGGTTATTATGTGATTGGCGATAGCTGTTGGTGTATTTCTGTTTTATTGTCTGTTTTGCAGGTTTGTTAAGCTACCATGTTTGCTAATCTGGTTTGTTAATTCTTGCTAGCGTACTCGTTTGATTATGTGAACTATTGGAGTTTGGTTCATAGAGTATGTGATATGGCTGCTTTGGTGAGGAATGTGGCTTGGATATTGTGGCCGGCTATATCATGCAAGGAATGGCAAAATTCTCTCATTTGCTAAGCATTGTAAAGCAAGGTCCTAGATAGGAGCTTTTGAGCTCTAGTTCCTGTATTGAGAAAATAGGAACTTCTTAGACTATAAATCAGTTTTGGTTTGCAGCAAGTTATTAATCGAGGACTGATTTGTAGTTGAACGTAGTGAACACATACAAACCCTGATTTTTGTATTGGTTATAAACCTGAAATTTCTGGATTCAAGGCTGTTTTGGTGAGGATGTTTGTAAATTTTGGTTATTCAAGGTTTGTCTAACATTATTTCCAGCAAGAAACCTTGCACATTGCTTCATGAATAAGTTTTTATTTGCTGAAGTGTATTGTATCAGATTTTATGCAAGTTCTTGTTTAATGATCACAAAGTTTGACCACTAGTTTGACTTTGTGAAAGAGTTTTGGTTTCGGGCTGGAACTTTGTGTACAAGTTAATTTATGTATTTGAAACATGTTAGGACCTCTAAACCAGATTTATAAGCCCAAATTAGTATTTTTGCACTTCAATTCAAAATTATTCAGGTTTTGGGTTTAACTCTCAGATTTCAAAGCAGGATTTCATACTTGGCTTAAAACATCTGTTTTTCCTTAGCAAACAGCTTTTCCATGGTACTTTAGACTTGTATGTGTTAGTTTTGCTAGAGGTTTCTGAACCTTTCTCGTAAAATGGTTAAAATTCCCTGCTACCCACATACACACATTTGGCACCAAAGGTGCTTGTGCTCTGGTTTGAGCTGGATTTAGTTAAAGTGTTCAAAGAATTAATAAATACGGCAAAATTATATATATGCCAAGTGTGTGTGTGTACTAGGTGGGTGTGGCATACTTGGCATGCAGATTGCTCTAGAGAACACTATACATGAGGCCACCAAAGCGCCATTATCGCAAACATCCCAGAACATAAGTTGTATGTCAAAAAGCCTTAATGGCCAACGTACTGATGCTTGTGAAAATTAAAAAATGGTACTTCTCTCAAAAACAAAATTCTAACACGTACGAATTTTCTAAGCTTGAATTCTCAAATTGGTAGCTGAAATTCAGCTGAGGAAAAAAAAAAAAAGGGGGAGAAAGGCCAGACCCTTCCCAAAATGCAAAAGACCAAAGTTGCAATAAGGAACTTCGGACGAAGGAGTCAAAATAAGACTTGGACTAAAATGTCAAGAGTTCGACCCAAGAGACTCATGTTCGGCATCATGAACCCAAAAAGGACTATCTTGAAAAATTAAACTTTGACTCCCTAAGTAAAAGCGTATGTAGCTTAGGTCCAACGATTACCCGAACAAACTAACTTGAAGAACGGATCCAAATTAGCCAATAAAAGGCTATAGCTCAGAAAATACCAAGAAAAATAAAATAAGAGCATAAAGAAGTATTAATTGCTTCATTAGATAAGGCTAAAAAGCCGAAGCAGTACATAAGAGGAACGCATAATGAAGAAAAGGAAGAAAAAATAGTAGAAAAGTAAAAAATATCCTAAGACTCGTGATCCTGAGTCTCATCTTCGAGGTTGGCGCCGTTCACTTCCTTTTCATCTTTCTCCTCTTCTCCCACTTCTTCATCTTCCTCCTCCTCATCTCCTTCTTTGGCAGGGGCACCCTCAAGTTTGCCCAGATATTTATCCTTGGGCTAGAGGGAGGCAAGACCTTCGGGCCTGTTGAAGGAATTGAGGAAAGAGAGGTTGAGGTAGGGACACCTCTCCAGGACTTAGTGTCAAGCCAAGCAAAAGCCATCACTAAGCCCACTAATGGCAATATTGGTGGTCTTCTTCATTTTTTTTGCCCATTCCCTTGTTCTCTCCTTTCAACTCTTTAATATTCCTTTTGGCCTCCTAAAGGCCCTTCTTCTTGGCCATATTTTTAAGCTTGGCCTCAAGAACCTCATGACCGCCCTGGAATGTGTCTCGGTCTAAGGAAAGAAGGGCAAACCTTTCACCAAGTGGTCAACCTTTGCCTTGGTGTCACCTACAAAGGCCTTCACCTCTTCAAAGACATGCTTTTTTAGGCTGGCAAGTTCATCTATCATCAACCTCTTCAGCCCACCAAACTTGTTGACTGTCTCGGCAACGAACTCTTGGCCTTAGCCAAATTCTCGTCAATCTAACTACAAATATTGGCTTGCTTTGTAACAAAGTCACAGTAGTATTCAGTGATGATGGAGAACTTCAAAAAGACAAATCTTCATCATGAAAAACTAAGGACTTGACTAAAAAAAGTTGAAGGAAAAGGGAAAAGATAAATGTTTACCTTGGCAACATAATCAGTGAGCAGGGAGGCAATGAGCTCCTCATTTAGAAGCATCTCCATAAGCTTCTGGAATGTAGCGTTAGTGGTGATCCCCCAATAAAACTAAGGAATCATCCTCCTAAAGACATCATGGTCAAAGAGAGATATTTCCTCTATCACGTCCTAGATCGGGGACATCAGCACTACCCCCTGTGAAAGGTGAGTGTTGCGAGCTTTTCGGCGATGGTCATTAGCCATTATCCAATCTGCTCCAAAGTCTCCCTTGGACAATCATGCTAAGGTTCATTCATAATGTTACTTCCAACCAATCTTTTATTAACCTTAAAACATCAAAAAGACCAAAAGTGATAGGAGGAAAGTTGAGGAACAAACCTAAAGGATGAAACTTTGCACTAGGTGGAGCTACCTCAAAAGCGGATACCTCCTGGACTTCCAAAATATTCCCCTTGGTAGAAGGGGCAACCTTCTCTTTACCTTTCTTCTTTTTCTTACTAGCAGCTGCTAAGGAAGTGTGAGCATCGTCTAAGAGAGCGGTGACAACATCTTCAACAATAGTCCCCAAAAAGGCTGTAGCCATGCAAGGGCTAGGGGGCACAAAAGGGACCTCCTTGTCAAGCACCTTATTTTTTACTGAGGGGACCTCTTTTATAGGCTGGGAGGATGCAATAGTTTCCATGTGACCCTTGTTCAACTCAAATTCTTCGATCATTTTCTTCTTCACCTGCCTCTTGGGCGGCTTCTTGTCTTCCTTTTTGTCCCTCTTCATCTTGGCCAAGAAGGCCTTCTTACAGAAATCAGTAGTGAAATCTTTACCCATACCTGCAAAAAAAGGACATTAGTGCAAGTACTTCGATAAAACATGGAGAAATGCTAAAAAAAAACTCACTCACAACAAGTTCTGATTAAGAAAGATCACACCAAAGTGATTGGACCAAGAAAGGTTTCTTTTTGTAGAAAGGCAGTGAGGGCAAGTCTAGGTTTGTTAAATGGGCCTTAACAACCCTAAGCTCCCAAAGGACCTCTTCAGTCATTAAATCCCATTCAATGGAGGAAAGGGCAAAGGGCCTGGTTCTTCTTTAGTTCACCCAAGTCTTTCATGACCAAAATCAAGCATCAAATTTGGTGAATCACTCCTTAAGCTTCCCATCCCAAAGGCTAAAGGCCTTCTCCACATCAATGCCCATCTTCAAGGGACCAGACAGCCACTTGGGTAAGATACCCCACCTGTGCAGTACCAACACAAAGAAGTATTTCTTCTACCAATTGTGCCAGCCATCCTTAGTGCCAAAGCTAAAAATGTAGTTCTTGTTGCTTGTACCTTGGGGCAACAAGTAGTAGAAGGATCCTTTTGGTTGGGGCAAAAGCTTGTAATATTGGATGAAAATGAGGAAATGGGGCTCAATTTATAGGACATTGCACATGCACAAGTATGCATTGAAATGGGCATACATGTTTGGCGGCAATTGATTGAGCAATATCCAACCAAACTCATAGAAGTCATTAACAACTCAATGGGAGGGTACCAAAGACTGACCTTCAGTTGAGTCTTAAAAATGATGACCTCTCCCTCCTGAGGTCAGTAGCTCATCTCACCTTTTTCAAGCATCCTAACTTTGACAAAGAAAGGATGAAAGTATTTCTTCCTCCACTTCTCTTTTTTTTCTTTGGTGGCACAATAGGGGTGGGAGTCCAGAGATTCCCAATGTCCCTCGGCTTAAGCCATGGTGGTAGAAGCAGTTACTTCAGCCATGAGGTTAAGCCTAGTTCAACTAAGGCTAGTGGAAGAAAAGGGAAAACAATAAATAGGAACCCACCTTATTTCTAAGTTACCAAAAAAATCAGTTAGGTTGATCAAATGCGTGATGGCAAAAACACTTATGAAAATCTTATCAAAGAAGAAAAGAAGAATAGGAGAATAAGAAAGCTTGAGTGCGAAGGAATGAGCAAATAAAAGTAAAATAAGAAAGTGATGAGCTTCCTCTAGAGTGGTATATATAGCACCAAAGGTCACAATAATGGCATTTCAGTTAATACCCAAACTGCCCCTCTAAATCAAAGTGACGCATCTAACAAAAGCCAATCATAATTGACATATGTCCCTCGAAACCCGAAATGAGGGCCTATTTTTGTTACAAAGTGGTTTACAGATTGTCAATCAAAAAAATGTCATGTTGATGTGAAAATGGCAACAAAATGCAATAGGCTTTTTAGGGGGAAGGTGAAGAGTCACAGATAAAAGCAAGAAAAATCCTAAGCTAGAATCTACATTTAGCTAAGGATCCTTAAAAAATTTGAGAAAAGCTCAAAGCGAGGAACTTCCTAGCTGAAGTAAGGGAACTCCTAAAAATGAAATCACCGAAGAACATCTCCATACCCATGGAACGATGACCTCGGAACTGAAGGCCAAGGGCATTGGTAAGCCAAACTCCTAATCAATCATCAGCTTAAGGAAGCGAGCATGTGATGGCCAAAGGGTAACTGCCTTTAAAGGCCTCACCAACAGTCAAGCAAACAAGCTCTGAGGGTATCCCAATCAAGGAACCCCAACTAAAGAAAGGGACTCCAACATCATCTCCATCTTGGTCACAGGAAAGAAAGGACATAAACAATGCTCCTTAAACCAACCTCCTATACCCAATGTAGCTGGTTAGGTGATTTTTGGCCTTACTTGCCTGAGGACTCTCTTGGAACTCTGACATGGCCATTGCCACCATATAGTAAAAAGAGCATGCATGGTGCCTGCCTATTGGTGTTAGAACAACAGAGTGTAGAGGTTTGTTGGGGTTACGGACTTTGAAATCCTAAATCTAGCTGGACATGTGTTCTATCTAATCTGGGATATTACAAGGTTGTCATTGCCCTCTTTGCCTTATATAAACATGGAACTTCTTCACTGCTTCACATCAAAGCCCTTTTGTTCTATTCCTTCCTCTTTATCTCTCTCGCCTGACTTGTCGGAAGATCCATCCCAAGGAACACTCACTGAATCCCCTTTAGCTTCTCTTCTTCTTTAACATCTCAGGCCCTCCATGCCAGCTAGTTGCTTGATCACTGATCATGTCAATAGCCAACACCAAAGATGGCACCTGACAACAAATATAAAGTTGGGTCAATTTTTCTAATAAGTTAGTATGCTTCATGGGTAAGAAATGTACCGATTTAATGAACCTATCCACAATTACCTAAATGGTGTCATGTTTGCTTCCTGTCAAAGGCAGCCAAGTTAGGAAGTCCATAGTCACTAAACCCCACTTCCTCTCAAGACTAGCTAAAGGTTATAATGTGGCAAAATAGGGTTTGAGGGCTTCGAATTTACTTTCACGGGTAGGCTTTTAAGGAACTATGATCCTACTTGGTAACAATTAGCTAGTTATTACTCATGAAGTATCTCAAATTATTATGTGCAACTAGTTACTTAGCCTACCCTACATACGAGATATGCATGTGTTGTCTTGGCTATGCAATAACAATAAATTAAAACAACATTGAAAACAGTGTCACAAAAATTAACAAAAACATAATTCAAACAAGCCAAGATGTATCAATTTTACATGCACCCAAATGTAACCCTAGTGTTATACACACCATTGGACACTAGTAGAGGCAATCTATTTATATGAAAATACCATACATATAGAAGAAGCAACATGTATCTACTAAGATCCATCCTTAGTTCTTCACCCAAGTAAGCTAGCTTTAAGTAATGAGCCACACTTTCCTTATACTCACTTAGCATCAAACTGTAAGGCAAACACTTTTGTCAGTACTAGCTTATGCTACAAGTAGCTTAGAAACTTGAAGTTTTCTACTTAGAGAATACCTTTAAACCAATAAAACTTAGCCTTAATAGCTGTCCTTTACTAACTGTTAAGCCCAACTAGCCGCTTAAAACCTGCACAACACTTAAGGGGTGAGTACTCAAAAGTAGTCAATAAGGGATTCGGCACCTATAGGGGGAAACAAATGCAAGCATGCAAAGCACAACAAGCATATATATGTATATATAACATATAGAACAAAACAAGAAATCAACATTACAACCATAAATAAGAATAAGAATAATAAATAATGCAAATAATGGATGGATGGATAGATGAATGAATGAAATATGCACATGCGAATACACTTAGGACATCCTTACACCCAAAGGTGCACCAGACTTGCCATACAGCTGAGGTACTCATAAATTGGCCCTGATATCTTATGCTAGCCCTTAACCAACCTCATAAAGCCTTCTTACAAGCACCTTAGAGTCAGTCATCACTTACACAACCCTTGTCGCTACATAGAGTAAGTTGTCACTTATACCCTTCTTACTCGTCTTTTCCCCTAACTTATCATGCAAGGTAGCTGCCTTATTAGTCCAACTTACCAAGCTCAAAAAGCTCAGCTTAGGGCTCCTTAGTGGCTTATTTACCAAACCACAAGGTTTGGCTAGGATCCTCATAGGTTTTCATTTCATTGCCCAAAGGTCTAAGACCTCCCACAAAGTCCAACAAAGAATCTAAAACCCACCTTAATTCCCCTAGTGCTCCCTTAAAAACTTAAGCACTTTAACCCCTTTAGCCATCATTCCATACCCTACCTTAATGATATGATCAAAGAAGGCACAACCAAGGATGACAAGGACCAATTGAAGATAAGTAGTGGACAATTGACAAGGAAGAAGGCTAAGGAGCTGTTGAAACATGCAAGGAATCATATGGAGATGATGCCCAGGCTTGGATTTTGACAGATTGGTGATGTTCTAGTAGAAAAATCATATCTTGAGAAAAATATATGAGAATTGAGTGATTCTTGATTCATTGGAAATATAACATCTGGAACTACAAATCATATGAAGAACATGGAAGCCAGTTTGCACGTTAAGAAGGTCCAATTTAGCTTCAAAGTCGCGATTTATGAGTCATCGCTGGTTCGGAAGTAGTTGCAGTATTTCTGTCATATCTTTGGCTTTAGATGTCCGTTTTGTGTGGTTAAGGTGTCATTTCAAAGCTAAGAAAGAGATCTAAAACTTTTATGCTTTGTATTTTGAGAAATCATGGCTGAATCAAGTTCGAATTTCAGCTTGAAGTTGAAGACACAAGCAGGAACCACCTGAGAAGACTATTTTGGGGTTTTTATGGCCAATCTTGTGTTGTAACGTATTTTATTTTATTATCCTGTTTATTTACATTATTTAGGATATTATTTAGGCCATGGAAGTGATTCAGGTCACTTAGGATAAATGGAATTCACTGCACACCTTAAACATGTGTTAAAATGGTGTAGGAATCCTAGTTTAACTAGGTTTTCTTGAGTCCTTTGTAACTAGGTTTCCTAGGTGACTTGGACTGCTAATTTTGTTGAGTCTTTTACCCTAGTTTAGGCCTAGAAATAGGCATATATTCTGGTTGTAAAAAACACAGCCTTAACATGAAATAATATTGCTATTTTGGAGAGAATTTCTCTTTGGTTCTTTGTGGACTACCTTGGTGCACAAGTGTGCTTGTGTTCTTGGTGTTCTTATACTTCTCATTTCTAGTCACATGTTGATTAGGGGTGGGGGTCTTCAAATCCAATCTCTTTGATGTCTTGTGGAGCTTGAAAAACATCTTGGGCACGTTTCATGGTCTTTATACCATCGGGGTTTGCATCACTTAACCACACCACTTAGCTATTACCTAAATAATGCATAATTCCCAAATTAGGAATAAGTTCTAGACACAACCGAGGCTATAGAACATCTTAAATTGGCCTAGGGATGATAACAGAGAGATTGAGACATTCTTGAGGTACACCAAGCTTAAGGGACTTAGGCCCTAGTGATGCCGTTGGTGATGCATCACAAAAGCAATCAGTTTTCTATTTTTCTAAGAAGTCATTGGCGATGCATTGGCCACACGTCACCAATGCCTTCTAGCATTGCGCGAAACTTACTCAATCTTTTAATTCCTAAAGCCAATTCACATGGGTCTTATTTCTACTTCATTCCCACATGTAATACTACATTTCTATGCATTATTTGAGTTGAATTAACTTAAATCCCTTACCTTAAATCGTCCTAAAAGCAAGAAGCAAGCAACAAGCACACTTAAGTTCAATAGAGTTCTTTTGAGTTCCAAGCTTGAATTCAACCAAATTGGATACCAAGGGCACAAAATTAAGATCGTTTCTAACCATTTAACAAGCTTAGAACTAACCCACAAGGGTCAAAGATGCTTACCTTAGGGTTTGAACCAAAAACTTACAAAACCAAGCTCAAATGCACCAATTCCACCAAAAAAGAGCTAAGGGCTTGTTGGGAGAGCTTTGAGACCTTGAATTTTGGGAGGTTTGGAGATGGAGAGATATAGAGGAGAGAGAGCCATGAAAATGGTGGATGGAGGAGATGATGAATAGTCCCTACTCTTCCAAATCTAACCAACTACTCCCACCTAGCCTAATTTGCTCTTCTTGTCACTTTGGCCCTCAAACTTAGCTTTGATTCACTTAGTCCAATTAAAGTATTCCTACACCATCACTCATTGGCCCCATAAAAATATTTCTTACCCAAACACTTTGCCCTTAAGTCATTTAAGCGATTATAAGATATAATAGCTCAATTTCTCATTTAGTGCATTTTTTTACCCTTAACTTCCACTTTTGGTTCAAATGGCTAAAAACACCTATGGTCTTAGCTTATTGATATCAAAACACTTGCATGAACCTAATTTCACTAAAATTATGGTCATGCCACTAACTTAGGCCAAAATTACCACATTGCCCCTTTTGCCTTTTAGGTGCCAATTACACTTTGAAACTTAACCTTACTTAGCCTGGTTTCCTTGCTTAATAAGAATTATTTAAGGAAAATGATAGCTTGGGATTTACTTACCTCAAAATTCGAGCTTAGGGTAATGCTTGGAAAGCCATTACATTCTCCCCTCCTTCAAAAATTTGGTCCTCCAAATTTCGATTCTTCACCAAGCACAACACTTGGATGATAATCCTCCTACATCCTTCTCAATTTTCTTAATCATGGTTTTTTTCTTACTATGGTTGTCCATAGCTCCCTAACCATAAACTCATTTCATGTTCTTAGCTTCTTGACTTGTCAGTCAAGAAACTTCTTAAGTTACTCCTTGGGAGACCTTTCCTCAAAGACCATACTTTTGGCGTGGACAACTTACCTTGATTCACAAGGCACATCCTTATACTCCCAATTTTCACTTAGGCCTATGTAACTTAGAGCCAACTTACTCCCATTTGGCCATTCTCCACATTGGGGTACCTTTGGGAGTAATTAATCTCCTACTTAAGTCTTTACCCTTGGTGGGACTTATCATAATCTTACACCTCACTTCGGCTTTTAACCTTTACTTAGGTGTTTCTTAGTTACCACCACTCAGCGCTATTAGCACAATTCAACTTGGCAACTATTGCACCCATCTTACACATTTAAGCCACCTTGGGTACGTCACCATTTTATTGTCCCTTAGTGCCCTTAGTACTTAGGACACATTTTTGACATATTAACTCTTACACCCAACTTAGGCACTCAAGCCAATTCTTAGGTGCACCTTTGATATTGTTGCACCTTAATGCAGTGGGCACATAGTTTTTATGATAACTTATCCTTGGCATCCCTACCTTTTAGCACCTTAAGTATGATACCCTTTTCTGGTCACTTACCCTTAGCCTTCTTAGGTAGCTATTCACACTTACTACCTTAGCGTTTCTTTGCCACTTTAGGCACTCATAAACTTGACACCCTTCCTATGGTATTGGTTCTTTAGTCTACATAGACTTCTCATTCTTTTTGGTTCCTTTGGGTGTATCACAGATTACCCAATTCTTCTACACTTGACTCCTCTAGGTAATCACTTAACATGCTCAGGGCCTTGAATACTCTTAGTCACTTACCCAATTCTTGGCCCTTAGTTCTTAAGACACCCTTAGCATGCTCATTCACTATTTATCACCTAAGAGTTTTTCCTTAATCAACTTGCCTCTTCTGGCGATGGTGTTGATAGCCAAACGCTATCGCCTCGATCTGGCCGAACTCCCTGCCACAAGAATGGCCAGAAGAACTGGCGCTACCCGAGAAAAGGTGTGATCATGCACCTCGGGAGATAGCCGAAGAGCTCCGAGCCCGGCACGCCAGGAAAACCCGAGGACACTACTCGGCCCCCCAAGGTTATGAACAGATCGCCTTCGGAAAAGCGGCACCAGACATAGCGAGCCGAACATGATATCCCCGAAGGCGGAACTCCCTGAAACTGGGAACCTCCGAACTGAGGGCTTGTTTCCCGAAGAGGCTCTGTCCGTACCAACGGACGACCTCACCCAGGAACCTCGGGAGTACGGCAGGAGCATTTATGGAAGCATTTAACGAAGCCTCTGACACATCCATTCATAGACGCCACAATCCGCCTCAAAAGGCGCACTGCCACGCTGACGCCATCAAAATCACATCATGGCCCGTCTCAGCACATGGCTCAAGGCAACCTGCTATCAGCTATCTGTCTCCTACGCCCAGAAATTCAGGAACATCCGACCGAACACGTGACGCGATCTGAACGGGCTAGGCGCTCCTATAAATACCAGGAATTAATACTTGGCAGGAGGCTGGTTGGCAAAATACTGCTCCCACACTTTGAGAAAATTACCAGGCAAGACTCCTCAGCCCTTTGTGCTATTTCCTCTGCCTTTCTCTCAGCCAACCACTGACTTGGGCGTCGGAGGCTCCCCCCCCGGAAAAACACTCCGGGGGCCTCCTAACCCTTTGTTTCTGAGCTTTCAGGCACACTCCCTTGGGCGATCCATCCACCAGGTGTTCTTCCTCCCAGAAGTCTCTCCACCAGTCATCATGACTATAAACGATGAGGCCCCTGGCCATCATTTCGCGCCGTCTGTGGGAACCTGCTCTGAGATCGCCGTCGTTGAGACTCGGCGTTCTAAGGACAAGGGACTCCCAAGGTCCCCGTCCACGCCTGAGACACAACCGGCTGCTGAGCAAACACTCCCAGGGACTTCTGCGCCTGAGGAAGACCGCCCTCTGGTAGTCACCATGAGCTTCTTGAGGGACTTTCAGCGTTCGGTCGTTGCTGAAGTGACCCAGCAGATCGACCGAAGGTGGCCACAGCAAGCACGGGCCCAGAGACCCCCCTCACCGACACGCCCTCGGGAGAGAAGCCCCAAGTCTACACATCGCAGTTCGGGGAGTGGAGACCCTCGCGAAGAATCATCCACAGAAGATATAGCCCTCGGGAAACGGCCTGTGGGACAAACCGGGTCCAAGCGACCGAGAGTCTCACAGCGAAGCAGTTCGTCGCCTGAGGCGAGGTCCTTGTCCCCTCAGCGCCGAACTCGCTCCCCGAAGAGGCGCCGGCGATCTCCATTCCCTGAAGAAGGCCCTAGCGCCACAGTGCTTATGGAGAGGATACTAGCACGGCTGGACAGAGTGGAGAAACAAGTGGCCAGAAAACCCGTTTGGGCCAGACTCTCTGGAACATGCTGCGAAGATGACTCCCCATTCATTCAGGCCGTCGTTGAGGCAGCTATGCCAGGTGACTTCAGAGTACCTCGGTTGGAGATTTATGATGGCCGTACTGATCCACAGGCCCACTTGACGAAGTACAGGCGCAGCATGATAATGCACGGTGCTGATGACGCTACCATGTGCAAATGCTTTGAAGTCACCCTCACAGGGCCAGCAACTGCATGGTACAATTCATTGCCCCCAGGGACCATCACTGAGTTCCAGGAGTTGTCCACGGCCTTCACGCAGCAATTCATTGGGAGCAGGCCGACTGCGAAAATGCCTGTCCAGATGTTCGACATAGAGCAGAGAAACGGAGAGACCATCCGAGACTATGTCGAAAGGTTCAACAGGGAAGCCCTGAGCGTCCCAGACTTTCGGCCCGAAATCCGCATTCTTGCCATGACACGGGGCCTTCGGCGGGACTCACAGCTGTTCTACGAGTTCTCAAAGGACCCCCCGGACACCCTCGGAGAATTTTACCGAAGGGCAGAACAGCACATGACCGCCGAGGAACTAAGAATGGCAGGGCCGAAGCCCGATCACCACCGCGCCGATGGGTCCAATCAGCAAGCTCGGCATCCGACCGAACAAGCAGGACGACCTCGGAGGATGCGGGGAAGGAAACCTCAAAGTTTCACGCCCCTTGAGCACCACACGGACCAACATTCTCATGGCGCTGGAAAGGCAAGGGACGCAGATTCGGCGGCCAAGGGCCATGACCGCCGATAACAAGAAGAATGCCAAGAAGTTCTGCCAGTTTCATCGCGACCACGGTCATGACACCGAAGATTGCTTCCAGCTGAAGAAGTACATAGAGTCGCTGATAAAACAGGGCCAACTTCGGAAATACCTGAGGATGCCATCCCCTAAAGGCAGAAAAATGGAGGAACAAAGGGCCGAAGATGAGGACTATGACTCCGACAGGCGGAGAAATAGAAGTCCAAAAAGGCGCCCTCCACCTCCAGCAGGGGTTATCCAAACCATCACCACGGGGCTCCCATCCTCGGAAAGAAAGCGGAAAGCCAGAGAAATTGCAGTCATGGAGTATCAAAGTCCATCAAAGAAGCTGGCTCGCAAAGATGGCTCCACCGTCGTCTTCCCCCACGACGATCCGCTGCTGATCATGGCGAGAATAGGGAACTGGGACGTCAAAAGAGTGTTGCTTGATGATGGCTCAAATGCTGACGTCCTATTCTCGCACCTGCTGCCGAGCTTGGGCATCTCCAGCAGCGAACTGAAGCCTGTCACCTCGCCCACTTTTGGGGTTGGACCATCCGAACTCCCCGTCCTCGGATGGATCGACCTCCCGCTGATGATGAAAGGGACTTCGGTAGACGGAGCAGCTGAGTTGTACGCCTCCACAATGGCGAGATTCATCGTCATGGACGTCCCGTCCTCGTACAACGCCATCCTTGGAAGACAGACAATGGGGAACCTGCATATTCGCCCTGATGTGAAGTACTTGACTGTCACATTCGCCACCAAGGATGGAGATGCAGAGGTCTTCCTAGACCAAGCCGAGGTAAGAAAGGTGTTTGTAAAAGCACGAAAAGCTCCGGCGAGCAACCTCGCGCAAACGATGGAGGCAAAGGCGCTAGAAAAAGGCAAAGAAGAAGATCTCGCCAAAGCAGAAACGGAAGCAGTAGAGCTTGTCCCAGGTCAATCTACCCGAATAGGGAAGAGCTTGGCCGAAGGTGACAAGGAAAAACTTGTATCCTTTCTGCTGGAAAATAAAGATCTGTTTGCCTACTCGCCGAAAGATATGCCAGGAGTAAACCCTGGCATAATACAGCATAGCCTCAAAGTAAGCCCGGAAGCAAAACCTGTCCGGAAAAAGAAACGGAGCATCTCAGCCCACAAAAGCAACTTTGTCAAAACCGAAGTCCAGCGTCTCCTAGATGCTGAAGTTATCAGGGAGGTCAAGTACCCCGAATGGTTAAGCAACGTGGTCATTGCCACAAAAGAAGGTAGCAGCAAACTCCGGATGTGCATCGACTTCAGAAACTTGAACGATGCTTGCCCGAAAGACTCATACCCTCTGCCGCCAATAGATCAACTGGTAGATTCAACTGCTGAATATGGGCTCCTTAGTTTCCTAGACGCCTTCAGTGGCTACCATCAAATAAGGATGGACCCCGAAGATGAAGAGAAGACTGCCTTCATCACCGAGGGAGGAACATATTGCTATATCAGGATGCCCTTCGGGCTCCAAAATGCAGGAGCCATCTACCAGAGGCTGATGAACAAGGTCTTCAAAGACCAAATGGGGAGAAACATGGAGGTGTATGTTGATGATATGATAGTCAAGAGCAAGCTGCCTGGCTACCACGTTGCAGATTTAGAGGAAACCTTCCAAAAGCTTAGAGCCTTCGGGATCCGCCTTAATCCTAAGAAGTGCATCTTCGGGGTGACCTCGGGAAAATTCCTTGGGTACATGGTATCCAAAAGAGGCATCGATGCTAGCCCCGAGAAGATTAAGGCTCTGCTTGAGTTCCGAACTCCTGCCACAGTCAAAGACGTGCAGAGACTCACCGGAAGAATAACCTCTCTGAGCAGATTTATTTCCAGGTACGGAGATAGGTGTCGACCTTTCTTCAAAGTCCTCACAAAGGCAGCAAAAATGGAAGGCAACCTCGGAAGAAATGATCATCCTTGGGATGAAGATTGCCAAAAAGCCTGGGAAGAACTCAAAGTCTACTTGGCCAGCCTGCCGACTCTGCGACAACCTCGGGAGGGAGAGCCCCTCGTACTGTACCTCGCCGTCACAGAAAAAGCTGTGAGCTCGGTCCTCATGAAAGAAGAAGGGCCAAAGCAATGGCCGGTCTACTATGTCAGCAAGTCCCTGCATGGCGCCGAAATCAGGTACCCTTTGCTTCAAAAAGCTATATATGCCTTGGTGCTTGCAGGGAGAAGGCTGCGACCATACTTTCAGGCTCACCCCATCATCGTCCGAAGTAGTCTGCCGCTACGGGATGTCATGAAGAGAGTTGATCATTCGGGAAGGCTCTCCAAGTGGTGCATAGAGCTGGGCGAACACGAAATCACGTATGAGCCTCGGAAGGCCATAAAAGCTCAAGCACTGGCAGATTTTATCGCCGAAATACCCACCACTGAGGAGAGCCATTCAGATCCAAAAGAGGGTGAGCCAGAATGGACCTTGCACGTAGACGGAGCCTCGGGGTCCGAACACCAGGGAGCTGGAGTAATTATCAGGGGCCCCGAAGGCCTGGAGGTAATGAAGGCTATCAAGTTCAGCTTCAACGTCACCAACAATGTAGCTGAGTATGAAGCCCTCATAGCGGGATTACGCTTGGCCAGAAAGATTGGCGTGAGAAACTTAAAGGCTCACAGCGATTCCCAGCTGGTAGTTCGGCAGACGGCAGGAGATTATGGGGCGAAGGACCCAATCTTGGCAAAATACCACGAGCTGGTAGCAAAGCTCATCCAAGAGTTTGACGCCGTACGGATCGAAAATGTACCTCGGCGGAATAACACTGAGGCAGATTGCTTGGCAAAGTCGAAAACATACACCGAGGTGCTAGACCATCCAAGCATCTCAGTGCTGAGCATGGCGACCTCGGGAACAGGGTGGAAAGACCCAATAAAAAGATACCTCACAGAGAATTTGCTCCCCGAAGACCCCGGCGATGCTGCAAGACTGCGAAGACGCTCCGAAAGATTCTTCCTGATTGGCGAAGAGTTATACCGGCAGGGATATGCGAATCCGCTGCAAAGATGTGTGGATGAAGAGGATACTGAAATGGTCCTTGAAGAAGTTCACGAAGGCATGTGTGGTTCACACATTGGAACTGATGCCCTTGCAGCAGTGATACTCCGCCAAGGGTACTTCTGGCCTACCCTGAGAAAGGACGCAAGGCAGTTCGTCCGAAAGTGCGGTAGTTGCCAGAGACATGCAAAAATCCAGAGGGCACCCTCGGAAATGGTAACTTCGGAAACTATCCTTGGCCCTTCGTAGTCTGGGGTATAGACCTTATTGGGCCACTCCCCACAGCACCAGGAAGCGTGAAATTCTGCATGGTAGCAGTGGACTATTTCTCAAAGTGGGTGGAGGCAGAACCACTAGCAACTATCTCGGCAAAAGAAGTGCAGAAGTTCGTATGGAAGAACATCGTATGCAGATTTGGCATACCGTGGGTACTAGTAGCTGATAATGGATCCCAGTTCATAGACAAAGGATTCCAAGAATTTATCAGCGACCTCGGAATAAAGATGCACTTCGCCCCAGTAGCTCACCCCCAAAGTAACGGGCAGGTGGAAGTGTCGAACAGGACCATAAAAGATGGCCTGAAAAAGAGACTGGGAGAAGCCAAGGGGAAATGGCCAGGAGAACTCCAAAGTGTATTATGGAGCTACCGAACGACACCCCGAAGAGCCACAGGGGAGACTCCTTTCTCACTCGTCTTCGGAACAGAGGCCATTATCCCAATAGAGATAGTTCAACCTTCAGTACGGGTGCAAGTGTTTGATGAAGGTGGTAACGACCTCGGCCTGAGAACCAATCTCGATCTTGTGGCCGAACACAGAGAAATAGCAAAGCTGAGAAGAAAAGTTTTCCAGCAAAGAGTGGCCGCGGCTATAAACTTACGAGCTAGGCCAAAAGAAATCAAGAAGGGAGACCTCGTTCTCCGAAAGGCTGACTTTGCACCCCGAAGGCCGTCTCACGGAGTACTTCGCGCAAACTGGGAAGGACCTTATCTGGTTCTCGCCGAAGTACGAAAAGGCGTGTACAAACTTGGCGACGCCGAAGGCGTAGAATTGAAAAATACTTGGCACTCAGACGCCTTGAAAAAATTCTACGCCTAAGATGAAGCGGAGGAATTGTAAGTACAGAATGCTCTTAAGGAAAGTTCTTAAGTATCCAAAATTGTGCAAAGCAGAATTCCGCGAAGATGCTCGCCGTAATAAAGCGCAGATTGACCTTCCAGAGTCCCTTGAGCCATCACGCTCGGGAAAAGATGGAGAAATCTCGCAGAGGCTCGCCATGATAAAGCGCAGATATGAGTTTTCCGAAGTCCCTTGAGCCATCACGCTCGGGAAAGATGGAAAACAAAAATATCGCAGAAGTACTCGCCGTAGCCAGCGCAGAGATAATTTCCTGAGCTCCCTTGAGCGAACGTGCTCGGGAAAATGGGAAGTGAAAAATCTCGCGGAAGGTTTTCCGAAGTCCCTTGAGCAAACATGCTCGGGACAAAAGGAAAAACAAAAATTTGACTGAAGGTTTTCCGAAGTCCCTTGAGCAATCATGTTCGGGACAAATTGGAAATGCAAAAGCCTGCAAAAAGACTTAGTCAAATTTTTCAGACTTTCCAGAAAGTCTCTCGAGCAAACGCACTCGGGACAAAGGAAGGTAAAAAAGTTTCTTTGATCGCAGGTTTTCCGAAGTCTCTTGAGCGAACGTGTTCGGGACAATGGAAATGAAGAAACTTGCAAGAAAAGACTTAGCCAAAAAAATCTTCATTAAGAGCAAAGCTGCTTTACAGAAGAAGTGCCCGAAGAAGGAGCGCAAAGGAGAAAAGGAAAAAGGGGGCCCTAAAAAATAGCCTAAGGGTTCGCGGCGTCCCGAGAGCCACTCGCTGGCCCGCCCTTTTCCACCACCTTTCGCGCCGGAATTGAAGGAGGAAGTTTCAGATGCTCGACCTTGGACCATTCCCACCGAGGTCCCTCAGGAATATTTAGGGCCTCCAGAAAAGAGAGGTCTAAATCTGGGAACCTCTGGAGAACCTGGTGACGAGCAAGGCAGAAGCCGTCCTGAAAGGCAACCTTCGCCATTTGATCAGACTCGTTCTTATCAAGCTCGAGGTCGTCAAGCTCGTCCTCCAGTTCAGCGATCTCCTCCTTCAGCGCCTTTATCTCCAGCGTCCCCTTGGACCCCTTCTTCAAAGACTCGACCTCAGCCCGGAGAGTATTATTCTCACTCGTCAACGACACTATAAGGCTGTCAGAACCAGCCTTGTGCTTGAGAAGATCTTCGTTGGCGGCGAGCATCCCCTTTATTTGTTCACCGAGGTCAGCGATCTTCTGGGAGGAATCCTTTTGAAGTTGTTCTTTTTCCTTCCGGAACTCCTCCCGAAGGGCAGTCACTTCTTTCTCAGCAGCCTCTTTCAGCTGCTGGTTTTTGGCGGCCGACTCCGCGAGTGCGATCCTCGCCTCATTCATGGTCTAAGTGGCCGAAGTTCGGAAGGCAACCTCCCTGGCCACCCGAACTCGGAGAAAGCCGGCGTACCCCAGCAGCTGCAAAAAGATAAAACGCAAGGTCAGTAAGAGCCAAAAACTTAGGAAAAAATTGAAGGGAAAGAGCTGTGAAGGATATACCTGAGCAGCATGCTCGGTGATCTTTGCGGCGAGAGTGTTATCCCCCGGATGGGCCGCCGCTATAGCCTTGAAGGAGGCCTCAATAAGCACCCCCTTCGAAATTTCCTTCGCCATTTGAGGACAGTCCTCGGCGTACAAATTCATGTCCTCCGTGAACGTCCAGAAAGGCTCCTTTGGTATCTTCCCTTGCGGGATTTTGGCGTCCCGAAGAGCTCGCTTCCGAGCATGTTCGGCCGCCCAGTCAGGGGTAGTCAACTCCCCTGCGTGGCAAGAATGAGAAGGAGATTAAAGACAAAGAAGGCAATCCAGAAAAAACAAAGGAAGTACACTTTGTCTGGAAACAAACCTGGTGGAACCTCGACAACGACGTCCTCGGAGTCCTCGGCCTCCTCGGTCGAAATGCCCTTGCCCTTCCGCCTGCGCCGCTCCTCGGCAGAAGGTACTTCTACCACTACATCAAGGAGGGCCTGCGACGCAGTAGGACCTTGAGGAGGGACGTCGGTTGAAGGGACCTCGGAAACAGCAGTCTCAGGCGCCGGAATCTCGGCTGTCCCAGGCTCCTCAGCAGTCTCCTCGGGAATTTCTTCTAGAGGAACCTGAGCAGAGGGACCTCGGCCGAATCATCAGGCGGCGAAGTACAGCAACCTCGGCGTCCTCGTTTCCCTCCCTAATTTCCTCGAAGGCCCCGCGCCAGTAGACTTTCGCCTTCGGGAAGCCGCCTTCTTCGTCTGATCGCCCTTCTCCACTTGGCCGGTGAAAAGGGACTTGTAATAGGCGGCAGTCCCGTCGCCCATCTCTGAAAAAGGAGAGAAACATCAGCGTAAGTCCGAGGAAAAAAACAGCAAAGGAGTAGAAGATGACTCACTTTCGACAAGCGTTTCGAAAGAAATCTCCTCCTTAAGAAGCTTGACCAACCAGGAATCCTTCCCGGCGATGGCAGGAGCTGGCATCTTGAGGTCAGTCTTGTGCTCCTTTACCACCTTTAATTCCCGAAGGACCTCTTCGGTCATCAACTTCCAGTTGATTGGAAAAGGGTAAAGGGCGCGCGGAGCGACCTCGGGATCCCAGTCAGAGACAGCCCGAATGCGGGCGTCGAAATCCGCGAACACGGGAGCCAACTCTGGGGTCAGCAGCATCCTCGGATCAACAACGTCCACATCCAGTGTTCCCTGAGCCCATTTGGTCGGAACGTACGACCAGGCCTCGTCCATCTTCAGGAAGAAGAACTTCTGTTGCCACCCCCGCCAGCTATCCTTAGTGGCGAAGGTGAACATGAATTTCTTGCTCCCGGATCCCCGAGGTAGCATGAAATAGAAGCCACCCTTCGGGACCACAGAGAGCTTGTAGTACTGCATAAAGATTATGAAATGGGGTTCTATCCCGAAGACGCCACACATGCAGAGGTAGGCGTTAAAATAGCAGAACGAGTTCGGGGGAAGCTGGTTCACAGCAATGCCATGAAATTTGCAGAACTCGCACACCATCTTCGGGGGAGGATACCGAAGACCGGCCTTCAGCTGGGCTCGGAAAATGGTAACCTCCTTACTATGGTTTGAAAAAGCATAATGGCTAGAACGAGGCAGCCTAGTAATGGCGTAAGAGGGAAGAAAGAATTTTTTCTTCCACCTCTCTAACTTTGCAGGGGTGGTGCAACAAGGATGGGCTAAAAGAGGCTGCCAGCTCTCAGGAATGGGCATTTTCGACATGAAAACGAGTTTGAAAACGGAAGAAAACAGTTTCCAGAGAAAAACTCAAAAGAACAGAGGGATCAAAACGCTCTGGAAAACAAAAACCCACCGAAAGATTTGCCAAAATCTGAGGACGCCGTCGTGAAAGTTGGCTGGAAAAAAGCTCTGATTAAGGTAGCTCCGCCACAGAAAGCAAGAAAGTGCAAGAACAGGGGCAAAGCAGAGAAAAGAGCAGAAGAAAAAGCAAAGGGAACTTATGATGGAATGGGCTATTTATAAAGCCAGAGGTGGGTAACCGAAACATCGTCATAAGTACCCTTTGGAGGCGAACCGTCGCCGTAACTGCTCTCTGCACCTGAAAAGGCGTGCCCTCTGTAACCGACGCGACTCTCCTCCAATGGCAAAGCGCCACGTGTCAACCGCTGCGCAAAAATGGGGGACACGTCCTCCAAACGTCCCTTGAAAACTGGGACACGTCTTCTGACATCCCTGGAAAACTGGGACGCGCCGCTCAGACTGACACGCTTGGCCAAACAGACCTGCAGAAACAAAGAGCAGGCCAACTCGAGGACGCCAAGAGACAGGCTATGGCCGAACAGCCCATGACCTTCGGGCAAGAGGTGTATCTTCGGCACAGGCTCCGCCTCGAAGACACCAAAGAACAGGCCAAGGCCGAAGAGCCCATGATCTTCGGGCAAAAGGCGCATCCTCGGAACAGGTTGAGCTTCCAAAGAGACTCCCATAAACAACCTCGGAAAGAGATGCAAAACCGAAGTCTTCACTTCGGCTTTCCAAAGGGGGGCATGTGATAGCCAAACGCTATCGCCTCTATCTGGCCGAACTCCCTGCCACAAGAATGGCCAGAAGAAGCTGGCGCTACCCGAGAAAAGGTGTGATCATGCACCTCGGGAGATAGCCGAAGAGCTCCGAGCCCGGCACGCCAGGAAAACCCGAGGACACTACTTGCCCCCCCAAGGTTGTGAACAGATCGCCTTCGGAAAAGCGGCACCAGACATAGCGAGCCGAACATGATATCCCCGAAGGCGGAACTCCCTGAAACTGGGAACCCCCGAACTGAGGGCTTGTTTCCCGAAGAGGCTCTGTCCGTACCAAAGGACGACCTCACCCAGGGACCTCGGGAGTACGGCAGGAGCAGTTATGGAAGCATTTAAGGAAGCCTCTGACACATCCATTCATAGACGCCACAATCCACCTCAAAAGGCGCACTGCCACGCTGACGCCATCAAAATCACATCATGGCCCGTCTCAGCACATGGCTCAAGGCAACCTGCTACCAGCTATCTGTCTCCTACGCCCAAAAATTCAGGAACATCCGACCGAACACGTGTCGCGATCTGAACGGGCTAGGCGCTCCTATAAATACCAGGAATTAATACTTGGCAGGAGGCTGGTTGGCAAAAATACGGCTCCCACACTCTGAGAAAATTACCAGGTGAGACTCCTCAACCCTTTGTGCTATTTTCTCTGCCTTTCTCTCAGCCACCACTGACTTGGGCGTCGGAGGCTCCCCCCCCGGAAAAACACTCCGGGGGCCTCCTAACCTTTTGTTTCTGAGCTTTCAGGCATTCTCCTTTGGGCGATCCAATCCACCAGGCGTTCTTCCTCCCAGAAGTCTCTCCTCCAGTCATCATGACTCTAAACGATGAGGCGCCTGGCCATCAGGTGTATTCTAGGAAATTATAGCCTTTTCTTGGGTCTCTTTAAATTACTTAAGACTAATCCTTAGCACCATTGACCAACTTGCTTAGGTGCTTTAAATAACCCATGCCACCCAACATGTCACCATCGTGACCTTTAGGCCTTAGCTTGATTACTTGGTCATCTTGGATGTATAATTGGCATTGAGTTCTCTTAGGCTCCATGACCCTTCTTAACTTTTCTTATGAAGCCCTTAGGACTCTTGGCATTTAGCCTCTCATGGTACTCCTTTAGTTCCTACTCTTGGGTACACTTTGTGTCCCACAAACTCATGCCACACCCTTGTCCTTTATAGGAATCTCAGTTTGCTTGATTCCAACATGGCATTCGGCATTTGCCCTCATACCTATCTTGGTTTCTCATGGAATCCATAGGGGTCTTTCTTAACACCCCAAACCCATTGGGTTAACACAACTCGACTGCTACCCACAAGTGCTCACAACATACGATTGTGCTTGAATGAGACTTACAAATCTTATGCCTTATTTGAGGCCACTTTGGCACCTATACCTTGCTTCCCAATACTTAGGAAGATTCTTAGTTTGTCGCCTCATTAGCCCATCCTTATGTAGTGAAAACCATGGCTACTTAGTGTGATTTGCACACCTATAGGCCACAGTGTGCACACCCTTAGGCTTAACTGAGACTTACAACCTCCTTATGCTCGAGGAAGTCTTACTTGGCCCCTCTTTGGCCCATATTTCACTTAGGCATTTAAAGTATTTTTGAACATTAAGATCTCATAGAGTGTTCACTATGACTAATTCTTTTGGGCTCTTACTGATTCAAGGCCATCATTTAGTAGCTCAACTCTAAGCATTCATTAGGCAGTTCCAACTACCTTAGCTTTAACAATTTTACCTTGGAGTTTCAATTCTTTTCTTAGCTACCTACTTATTCAAAAGTCTTCCTTAGTCATCACCTGTCCAGACTTTTAAACTACTTAGGTGCCCTCTTACCCCTTAGGAAAATAAAAAATCCCATATGCTTATTAGACTTAGCAAGCTTACTAAATTTTCCAATAACCTTCAACTTTCAATTGCCTTGAATCCCAATAGTGAGGATATTACCTCTACTTACACATATCTCCATCTTGAGCTTCCCTATATTTAAGACCTTAACTTAGCATTCACACCAATTAATACCATTGTTGATTCTTTCTATTTTTCTAGAACCTTTTGATAATGGAGTGTACTTTGGACTTTAAGGTCTTCTTTCTTATGAACCCATAGGTTAACTTAGGTCAGCATTCTTAGCCTTTTCGTTTAAAGCTTTCTTAGCTCCTTCAAACTCACAGTGAGCCTCTGCTATCTTAAATGGTTGAACTCCCAAATGTTTGAGAACACTGCCTATTTAATTTTCACTCTTCACGAGTAGCCTTAGGTTAACAAGGGCCATAACAAGAATACTAGGCATGAGTCCACCACCACTTGGAGTTCATTTTGTCTCCATGGGTGTTTTTATCAACTATAGGTACCATTTTTAAAACCATTTAGGACAACCCTTTTTCAACTTACTTTGGTTGTCCTTAAAACCACTCGACTAATGGTGCTTTCATGGTTCCCCCTTACACTCCCACTTCCAATTGTAATTTCTTAGGGATTTGAATGTTACCCTTTTGGACTTTAAGGCTCAAGTTAACTCTTGAACCTTGACCAATTTATCAAAATCAACGGACTCCCCTCCTTAAGGAACCACATCTTTAAACACAACTTCACAGTTTTAAAACCTATGGGTTATGATTCTCAACCTCCACTTAACCAACTTCTTGCAATTACTATGAGTCCTTAGGGTACGACTTACTTTTTCTTCACTTGCAACTTCAGGGTCCTAAAGTTAAGTCTTGGCTTTATAAGCCATCTTACCTTAGTTGCAGGTGCTTGGAAAATTCAATGTTGGCTTACTTGCTAACCCTTAGTAACTTGCATGCAATACTTCATAAAATTAGACCAATCATAACTATCTTAGAGTTGTCCTTCCTTAAACTGTCCTATAGTGCATAAAGTACTCCTTACACTATAAGTATAAGTTCAATCAACTTAAGGCTCAACTCATGGCATGACTTACCAACTATTTCATGTAGGTCACCCTTACCCTTAGAATACTTCCAAGGGTTACTCATGACTAGTGCGATTAAGTCAGGTCTTATGGCTTTTAACCGATCTTCTTCCTAAGCATTGTCGTACCAACTGACAAACCACTACCACAGATCATTGCATACCTGCTACCCAAAAGCTTCTAGGAAAAGCCTTAACCACTCCAAGGGTTTAATAAAAACTTTACCCCTTTTCTAGGCTCATATGGGTTCATACACCCACATTTCCTTCATAATCCTAGCTTTCTAGGCAAGCTAGTCATAACCATAAACATAGCAGTTTAAACAAGAAAACTACTTACTACTATGTTGTAAACTTTAAAGGTACCTCTTTTTGTTTTCAGCTCCTTGAGCAATCAATTGGTTAGAGTAAGTTTTCTTAGTTTCCTTTGAGTACTGGAAGTGTTTCTCTAGTGATTGAGGCATTCTTAAGCTTAGCCTTGTTCAAGCTTTAACCTCCAACATATTCTTGCTCTTAGTCCTTTATCTTCCCCGATTCCATGAACTTGGCATATGGTCCCTTTTTCAGTTTGTATCATTCTTCCTTGACTTCCGTGGACTCCAAATTAAATGGTCTTTACCTGAGCTCTTGCTTCAGGCCTCAACTTACCTTGGGGTGGAGATGTTATTCTCTTGACTCGGGTGCACACATGGTCCTAGTGCACCTTAGCCCTTACCCTATGGTCCATAACCCTCTTGGTGTCCATGTCACCCTTGCCTTTGGGTAATGATGGTTCACTTTGCCTCGGTCCACTCTTAGTAACATAGTGTTCCTTGGCCTTTACCTTTGGTCTCTTCGACTACTCATCAAATTTTTTCCTTATCCACATAACTATAGACATTTCCTTGACCTTGGTCCTGCCCTTAGGGTAAGGATTCCTCCCTTGGTCTCAGTGAACTAGTAGGCCTTAGCACACTTCAACGCTTACCCATTAGGCTTGAACCAAGGCCTCCCATCCTTCAAAGATTGGATATGCTCCATGGGCTACTCACACAATAGTGCTAATGAGACAATACATCAAAACTACCACCTTCCCTATGGCTAACACCATAAGGCTACTTGGACCTTTGCTCGGTCCCTTACCTCAATACTAGAACCTTACCGGGTTCTCGCTGATATACCTACAACCAAAACCAGATAACAACTTTAGGAATACTCATAAGTAGGGCTAACCACACCCAGCACAAAGACACACTAGGATCTTAGTCACCTATTGCCTCTACTAGGACCTTTGACCTGCTTTGATACCAACTGTCGCGGAACAGGGCCCAAGGCCTTGAATTTACTACCATGGGTAGGCTCTTAGGGAACTATGATCTCACTACGTTACAATTGGTTAGTTATTACTCGTAAAGTATCATAAATCATTACGTACAACTAGTTACTTAGCCTATCCTGCATAGGAAATATGCATGCATTGTATTGGCCATGCAATAACAATAAATTACGACAACATTGAAAATAGAATTGCAACAATTAATAAAAACATAATTCAAACAAGTCAAGATGTAAAACTTTAGCTACTTTAACTTTAAGTGACAACTATGATCATACATATTAATCTTATATGCACCCAAATGTAACCCTAGTGTTATACACACCATTGGAAACTATCAGAGGCAATCTATTTGTATGAAAATACCATACATATAGAAGAAGCAACATGTATCTACTAAGATCCATCCTTAGCTCTTCACCCAAACAAGCTAGCTTTAAGTGATGAGCCACACTTTCCTTGTACTCACTTAGCCTCAAACTGTAAGGCAAATGCTTTGGTCAGTACTAGCTTATACTACAAGTAGCTTAGAAACTTGAAGTTTCCTACTTAGAGAATACCTTCAAACCAATAAAACTTAGCCTTAACTGTTGTTCTTTACCAATTGTTAAGCCTGACTATCCTGCTTAAAACCTGCACAACACTCAATGGGTGGTTACACAAAAGCACTCAGTAAAGGATTTGGCACTTACAAGGGGAAACAAATGCAAGCATGCAAACCCAACAAGCTTGTGTGTGTGTGTGTGTGTGTGTGTGTGTGTGTGTGTGTATAACAGGTAGAACAAAACAACCAAGAAATCAACATTATAACCAGAAACAAGAATAAGAACAACAAATAATGCAAATAATGGATGGATGGAGGGATGAATGAAATATGCACATCAGAATACACTTAGGACTTCTCTACACGTGAAGGTGCTCCAGACTTACCATAAGCTCAAATGGCTAAGGTACTTGGATATTGGCTCTCATATCCTATGCTAGCACTTAACCAAGCCCATGAAGTCCTCTTACGGGTGCCTTAGAGTCAGTCATCACTCACTCAACCCTTTCCCGCTCTTGATGAGCTACTTATAGTAAGTTGTCACTTACTTCTTTTTTACCAATGTTATCCCCTAACTGACCCTGCAGGGTAGCTGCCTTATGTGGTTTAATTTACCAAGGTCTTAAAACTCAGCTTAGGGCTTATTAGTGGCTTACTTACCAAACCACAAAGTTTGGTTGGGATCCTCTTAGGTTTTCTTTTCATTGCACAAAGGACTAAAACCTTCCACATGGGCCAACAAAAAAGTTGAAACCCACCTTAATCCCTTTAGTGCTCCCTTAATGACTTAAGCACTTTAACCCCCTTACCACCATTCTTTACCCTACCTTAAACATATCACTTAGCTACCACCTAAATAATGCATAATTCCCAACTTAGGAATGAGTTCTAGACCCAACCAAGGCTATAGAACTTCTTAAACTGGTCTAGCGATGATAATCAAGAAATTGAGACATTCTTAAGGTGCCCCGAGCTTGACAGACTTGGGCCAACGGCGTTGCACCACCAAAGGCATTAGTTCTAAGGTTTTATGGGAAGTCATTGGTGATGCGTTGCCATTTCACATCACCATGGCAACATGTCACCAAATCGTACCACCACAGTGGTGAGTTGTGAATGCCTTCCAACATTGTTCGACAATGTGCTATCCTACATAAAACTTGCTCAATCTTTTAATCCCCAAAGAGAATTCACTTGGGTATTATTTCCACTGTATTCCCACATCTAATAATACATTTCTATGGATTATTTGAGCTAAACTAACTTAAATCTATTACCTCAAATTATCCTTAAAGCAAGAAGCAACCAATAAGCACACTTGAGTTCAATAGAGTTCCTTTGAGTTCCAGGCTTGAATTCAACCAAATTGGACACCAAGGGCACAAACTTAAGACCATTTCTAACCATTTAACAAGTTTATAACTAACCCACAAGGATCAAAGATACTTACTTTAGGGTTTGAACCAAAAACTTGCAAAACCAAGCTCAAATGCACCTCCACCAAAAATGACCTAAGGGCTTGTGGGATGGCTTTGGGACCTTCAATTTTCATGAAATTTTGGATAATTTGGGAGGTTGGAAGAAGAGAGCTATAGAGTAGGGAGAGCCACAAAAATGGTGGATGGACGAGATGATGAATAGCCCCAACTCTTCCAAACATAACCAACTATTCCCACTTAGCCAAATTTGCTCCTCCTATCACTTTGGCCCTCAAACTTAGCTTTGATTCATTTAGACCACTTAAACTCTTCCTACACCATCACTCTTTGGTCCCATAGAAAGGTTTTTCTTATGCAAACACTTTGCCCTTAAGTCATTTAAGTCATTATAAGACACAATAGCCCAATTTCTCACTCAGTACATGTTTTCACCCTTAACTTTGACTTTTGGTTTAAATGGCTAGCAACACCTATGGTCTTAACTTATTGATATCAAAACACCTGCATGAACCTAATTTGACTGAAATTACGGTCATGCCACTAACTTGGGCCAAAATTACCATTTTTCCCTTTCGCCCTTTAAGTGCCAATTACACTTTGAAACTCAACTTAACCTTACTTAGCTTGCTTTCCTTACTTAATAAGACTTATTTAAGGAAAAAGATAAGTTGGGATTTACTTACCTTAGCATTCAAGCTTAGGGAAGTACTTGGAGAGCCTTTACATGTAGGGTTCATGATGGCTTCTGATATTCCACTTTAACCCTTGGCAAATGAAACATCTCAACACATAATCCTCTAATTCCTTCCTGAATTTTGGCAACTAGATTTAAGGATTTAAATTTCTGTACTTCTTACCCTAACTAGAGTATATAGTAAGCTTAGTTGAGTGAGCCTCAGTTAGGATTTGGTTCCTAAAACTATCTATCTTGTTTACATATATCCTTCCCAGGTACTTTAACAAGCCTTGGTGATAGCTAAAGCCATTAAATAGCTTTCCCTTTTCTTCTCCAAAAACCTTCTTTAGGTATTGGTCCTTGACTTAGGCTGGTTTAACTTCTTCAATCCAACTAGGATGTATGACTAAAGTGAATACTTGAGCTTTCTCCCATCTTAGCCATTGAAGATTGAGGAAGGACAATCTATTTTCTTTATGCCTCTCAACTCCTGGTCCAACACTCACAATACCAGTACACTTCCTGCTTAAGGCATCTATCGCTACATTACCTCTCCCAAGATCTTTCATGTACTCAAGCCATTTTCTTAGTCCCCCATTCAACTCTTTCTGAGTGAAGTGATACTTTAAACTCTTATGATCAATGTAAATCTGAAAGACATTCCCTAACAAATAATGCCTTAATTGCTTGAGTGTATGAATGACCGCAACTAGCTTTACATCATAGACTAGATAGTTCTTCTCATGAGGCTTTAGTTGCCCTAGACCATAGGCAATCACTTGTTTTCTTGCATCAACACACATCGTAACCATAAGTTTGAAGAATTAGTATAAACCAAAATTGTTTTATTGGGGCTATGGAGTGTTAATATTGGTGCCTCTATGACTCTTTTCTTAAGTCTAACAGCTCCCTAATACCTAAATATTGTTTACCAAGGTAAAATGGTTATTTTAGTAACTTTATATCCTTAGAATATTATTTTCAAGTCAAAGTCTCAGTATTATTGCGTACAGTAGCTTAAAAAGACAAAATTGGTCATTTAGGCAAAAATTAGCTAAAAGGGTATTTTGGTGATTTTCATATGTTAGAAAATGGTACAATTTTCCCTTAGGTGGACTTGATGGAAAATAGCCTAAACTTACAATTTGAGAACAATTGTGTGTAATTTGGCAAAAGGAGAAAAAATTTGGGCTAAATTGCCCAAAGAGCAAAAGAGTTGTAAAATTTTATAACTAGTTGGAGTTCATTATTCATTTTCTTCCACAATTTGAGAATCCAAGAGCCAAAAATCTCCCACCTCTCATGCCTGATGCCTTAACCAGCCAAAGAAAGGCTTTCTTAAGCTCAACTAAGTAGATTTGCGAAGGAAAATAAGAATTGCTAAGCTTGGTGGCCTGGATTTTTTATTTTGGTTTGGCCATAAGTTAGATGAGCTTATTTGATTTTCCTGGCACTGTTCATTCAAAATCTAGTCTAGAATTTGACTTGAGCATATTCAGTGGTATGTTTCCTAGCAATAAAGCTTAATTTTAGGTACTAGTAAACTAAGAAATCAAATGAAAAAGGGCTGGATTTCTTGTGCAGTTAGAATGTGGGAATGAGCAAGTAAGGTTCGGTCCATTCTATTCCCATCCTTGATTCCATGTTCTAAGGGATCTTGGTAGCTAATTGTAGTGGTTTTTCTTACTTATGAACTAGTATAAAAGTGCTAGAAATCAAGAGAACAAGTTTTGGCCAATGTTTGCTCATTAAAACGAAAAAGAGCACACAAGGTTGGCAAAATTTTGAACAAGAATTCCTAACCTATTTTGAAGTGATTTAATTCTATTTCTACACATTCAAGTGGCTTGATTTGTGCTTCAAATGACCAATATAGGTTTTAAATTTAAGCTACTAACAAGGATCCCAAGGGTGACTCAAAACCAAGACTAAAGTTAAGGGCATTATGCTTGTAATTATCAAATAATCTAAGGTAATAGATTTTAAGTTCTAGTTTTAATTGATGCATTATATGTTGCCTAAAATGCATTAATTAAGGGAGTAAATGCTAGAGAAAAAAAATTGGGCTTAAGGATCAAGTAAGATAAAAGGGCCCTAAGTTAGTGTTCAAGTGCTAAGTGTTCAAGTAAGGTTTGGTGCCTCAAGAACACCCTAGTTAAGCCACTAAGATTAAGTGACACCCCTATACAATATGAGAAGAGAGAGTTTTAAAAAAAAAGAGGCAAGCAAATCTTGCTAAGGTAAGAACAAAGTTCTTACAAAGAAGTAGGACTAAGTTGAGGTTAGGTTTGCATAACTGAACCTTTTCCAGTGGCCATTAGATAAGACCTTGAGATGTTTGAGCTCGCATTAAGTTGTGCATAATTATTAACATATAGAGGTCCTAATATTTTTTCACAGGTTAAGAAGTTAGCAAGAAATTTCTTACTGAGAATCACTATATTCTCGCTCTCTTACTTTTATATTGTGCAAACATGATTATTGTTGGATTATCACTAAGCAAAAAGGTGTTAAGTTATGATTATGTTGTAGGTATAAGTTTATGGAATTTGGAGATGATTATAAATTTTTAGTTAGTTATCATTAAATGCTAATTAAGTGAATTATGGTCTTATAATAAGTAAGCTAAAAAGGGCACAAGGAAACTAAACCAGTACCTTACTTTGGGGGCAAGAGAGTTTGAGAAGAAGTTACGTATTGTGACCTCAAATGTCTTAGAAGTTAGTCATTTAAATGTACTAAGTTAGTTCTCTGGTAATGACTATTATGCAAAGACTTATAAATGTGTTTCATACATAATGGTTGCTTTTGGGTGTACATTAAGTTCGAGGTGATCTACACATAATTGATGCTCAAAGTCTATGATACTTGTTTTATTTGGCTTTCGATTATATTTTTTTTTCTTAAAGTGTTTTATGGATTGGGATCCCATGCTTTTAACTGTTTTGATTTGTTTAATTCACTTACTTTATTGCTGAAGCTATGTATGCATTTTCATATTCTAGGGTAATTAACTAGTTGCATGAAAGTTTTAAAGAATTACAAGTTTCAATTAGCCAATTGCAACTAAGATTGGGATTACCATAATCTTGATTAATTAAGATATCCTAGGTAGCATGCCTAACATTATGCAGTTGAAAACTAGCTTCACACCTATCATTCCACTTAAATCTTTAACTTTTCTTAGTTAGTTGAGAGAGAAGGGAAACTAGTATAGAAAACTTATCCATCAATCTTCTATAATATCTAACCAAACCTAGGAAGCTTCTAACTTGTTTAGCATTTTGTGGCTTATGCCATTCAGCCACTGCCCTAACCTTTTTTTTCATATATAGCTATATGTTGCTCATTAATGATGTGTCCTAAGAATGAGATCTCAACTAACCAAAATTTGCAGTTAGACAACTTACCATAAAGCTGATGCTCCACTAAGGTACTTAGCACCACTCTTCAGTGATCTTCATGTTCATGTTTTATCTTAGAATAGACTAAGATATTATCTATAAAGACCATAACAAACTTGTCCAATTAAAGCCTAAATACTCTATTCATCAAGTCCATGAACAAAGTTAGGGCATTTGTCAATCCAGATCGCATGACAATCTACTCAAAGTGGCCATATCTAGTCCTAAAGGCTATTTCTAGGATATCTTCTTCCTTGACCCTTAATTGAAAGTTCCCCAACCTAAGGTCTATCTTAGAAAGACCTTGGCCCTTTCAATTGGTCAAATAGGTCTTCTATTCTTGGAATGGGGCACTTATTCTTCACTATTAAAGCATTAAGCTTTCTATAATCTATACACAACCTAAGAGTACCATCTTTCTTCTTGATAAACAAAATAGGTGCTCCTGTGGAGATATACTAGGCCTTATAAAACCTTTCTTCAAAATTTCATCAAGCTACTTCCTAAGTTCACACATCTCAAGTGCAACCATTCTATATGAAATAATAGATATAGGTTCAGCTCTAGGCTACAACCTAATCTTAAACTTAATCACTTTGAAGGGTGGCAAACCAAGCAAATCAGAAGGAAAAACCCTTGGAGATTCTTTAACAATAGGGATTTTGAAAACTTTCTCATCTATCTTATCACCATTTAAACCCAATTATTTTTCCTTAAAGACTATGGGTATTATGCCCAACAATTCTAGTTCCATACTATCAATGCTTCCAAGCAACTTTAATGAACTAAACAATTTATAGGTTCTAGGCAACATTATTTTCCTAGAGCTTTAATCAATTTGAACATGTTTCTTACTTAATCAACCAATCCATGCTTACAATTATATCATACTGGGCAAAATTCAACACAAGTAGTTCAAATTCAATAATAATGCTTCCTACTATCAGCATTCATTCATTTGCAATAGAATATGACATCAAGTACTGAGTTCTAGATGTTTTAGTGAATATAACATCACTTAGAGGTTCAACATTTAATCATAACTCATGTACAATAGTGCTAGAAACAATTGACATAGTGGCTCTTATATCAAATACCACAAAAACTAGCTTGCCATTTAAGTAAGTTTTACCTTTAAGTGCCTTCTATCTTCTCTCTTTTAGCTTAATTTGGAAGACCTTTGTTAGTGCTCCTTACCCAACTTGTGCCTTTCCAATAGGTCTTGTTCCCATAATGGCCATTACCGGCCTTAGTCTTCTTGGAATTTAAGGTTGGTCATAATGGTTGCCTTTGCTTGGACAATCTCTGACCAAGTTGTCCTTGAAGCCATAATTAAGGCATGCTCTAATTACATAGTATCAAGATTTTCCCCCGAAAAAACCTTCTACATGTCTCACACCTAACACCTCTGATCTTCCTCTTCTTCTTCTTCTTCATCATCATCTTCATCTTCTTGTCTTTCCAAATTTGATTCTAAGGAGATCCATCCCTACTTCTATTTTAAACCTTTTCTTCCTTGGGCACCCGACTGGCCTCACCAGGCCCACTCTTACTATTACATTCTTCAAAGTACTCTTACTCCAAGGCTAAGGTTCTCTGGACAACTTGATAATACTCCTTGTCAATGAAGGCCCTTAGTATTTATCTCAATTTTGGACCTAGTCCCCTAACAAATGCATTCACCTTAAGCACCTCTAGCCCTTCATACTATCGGTGCATTAAACTTTTGCTCATATTTAAGCACCATCTTCTTACCTTGAACAAGCAAATCAAATTCTAACTGCTTCTGGTCCTGAATGGCTTCACTGATACATTGATTCTGGAACAACTCTGAGAATTCAGGCCACTCCATATGCCTTTGTCTATGTACTAGCCTTCTCCTATTCTTACCTTCATAAGCTCCTTTTACTAACCTCCACCATATCTCAGTTACTCCTTCTAAATTATATGTAGCCATTGCTACTTTCTGAGCTGAGGTCATTCTATTACACCTTCACAAAATGAAAAACCTAAACTTATATGCTTTAATTTTCAACATAGTGTATGATTTGTTAAGTGTAAAGTATTCAATACACACTCCTTTAAGTGGTGCATACAATGATAGTTTGGTCCTTAAGAAAGCATTAATTCATTGCTTATTTTTCAAGTAACCTATGGACTAAATTGTAAGGTTACAACGGTTGGGTACTGAATTGAAAAAATTTCCAAAGATGGCTATAGAATGACATGGATGGAATTATGAAGAAAGGACATGAATAGAATTAAAGATAAAGTGCTCAACGAGGCAAAGTTTGCCATTTATGGCATATTGCCAACTAAGGTGCTTAAGTATCCACCTTCTTGCCTAAAGTTATAATGATTTTTTCATAAGGTTAAAAACAAGTCAAAATTTGTCATTTTCATATCTCAAATGGCCTGTAATGACCTTGTCCAAATCTGGGCTTAATTTGTTCAAATTTCACTTTTGCCATGTAATTATTTTGGACTTAGGTCAAAGATAGAATAAATAAGGAAAAACAAAGGAAAAATCTTAATTTCTTTCATTTCTTCCTCCATATTCACCCCTCAGTAGCAAGGGTTCTTCCTTGAGCTCTTCCACCTTCTTCCATGGCCACCATACCTCAAGGAATCAAGAGAATTCAACAAAGAGTGACAAAAACCCTTGTTTCAGGTTCAATGATGTTCATCTAGGGTTTAGGGTTTTTCATAGCGAAGGTAAAGGTTTATCTTCATGTTTCATGGTTGCTTATTTTTCCAAGATGTTGATCATACATCCATAAAACTAAGACTGCACTCAAAAGAAAGCAAAAACCTCTAGGAACCAAGTATGTGTTAAGGGGGAAAGTGTGCCCAAGGTTTTGGCCTTAGTGTGTTTGTGCACAATGATGGTAGTTTGTACAAGGGTTCTAGAGCCCAATTTAGTACTAACTAAGACCTAATGACCTCCTAAGACCAAGCTTTATCTTAAGAAAGGCTTTCATAGTGATCACATATTGATTATGTGAATGTTTATGGACTAATGCTAATGTGTTATTACTACAAGCATTACATATGTTTGTTGCTGTGTTTTTTTTCCACATTTGGATGGCTATATGTTTGTATATGTGCCTTTTTTTTTGTGTTTTAGTGTCTTTGGATTTCAATTTTGTTGCTAAAAAATAAAACTCTAATGATATCCCCTTACTAAGTTTCTTTAATGAAGCTTACCTCCCTTTTTGTCTACTTTCAGGAGCACTTGAAAAGAAGTATTCAAACTAATAATTGTAGTTTGAGTTTTCCTGTGAAATTTCAAGTAAATAAATTTTCATATATCTAGTTAGGAAATGGAATGTTTCATAGTTTTTGGAGCATAATAGTTATTTTTAGTAATGGTACTTTCTACCTTATGCAGCAACTAGTCCCTTCAAGTTTATGGAGTGCTTAGTGCTTTTAAAGTTCTCCGAGAAGCTTAGTATATGTATCAACAATGTTATGGCATGTACGTAGTGTATAAATGCATCTAAATAAGTTGGTAGTGCTATATGCATAGTGTATGAATGATATATGGAGCAATGGAGTGTAGTTGAAGTGTATGTACAATGCTACTCATATGGTGTTTATGGGTTGTTTTGATGGAATTTTTATGAATGATGGTTGGAAGAGCTCTAAATTCAAGGGAATGGTTTTCCCATATGTCTAATACTTGTATGGACATTACCTAGTGGGTTTTGTATCTAAAAATGAAGTGTATGTATATTATGAAATTTTGTATGGACATAATGGTCAATAGTGGCTAAATTTGGTGCCCGGTACTCTAGCTGCCATAACATATTGTACATAATGAGTGTGGTTATATAATTTTGACCACACTTAGAACACTTCAAGATGTTGAATTTTGCTTTTGAATCACTCAATTTGGTACCCTGTAGCCTAAGTTATGGACTGTCAAAGTTTGCTCATATTAGTGTGTACTATTTATATGGCCATTTATACCCGATTGAGTATAAAATGCATAATTGAAATCCTAAATGGATTTAATGTCTCAACCTATTCCCCTATGAATATTTAAGTATAATAAAGGCTTTAAAACCTTTAGGGCATAGGAGGACATGGGTAGCTTTTTAGTTGCACACAGTGTGGAGTTTTGGACACATGAATGAACACCGAAGCGCACTAAGTGTGCATGTAATTTGTATATGTGCATGGAACTCTGCATGAATGCTGTATTGACCTAAAAAGTGGTTTGGGTTACAACCTATGCTACCAAATGAACTAGTATATGAATATGTATGTGATGGTTTGACCAATATGCACATATTTGCATAAAGACCAAAAGGGCCACTTAGATAAATATAGTGTGTGTGTTATGCTTGGTCTACAGGACATGCATTGCTTGGGACTTGAGCTCACTAAATTTGGTCAGTGTGTTTAAGCACTCAAAGAAGTAACAGAAATTGATATCAGAATAGGTATGAATGTGATTCATGTGCATATGATGTAACGCATATAGTTGTATGCATATAGCTTAATTGGTTCAGCTACTAGTGTTAAGTACCTAGCACACAGTATATATTATGCTTTTCTAATTGTCATGAAACAGAAAAAATGGTTGCTACAAGGAAAAGGGATCAGGTAACCTTAAGACCTCTTGGTGAACAAAGGCTATACATAAAGGGTGAAGAACAAAGAAGAGGTGAACAGACAGCACAAGGGCTTGAAGGATAGTGAACCCTACACCTGAATTGAATATGCCTTAGGTGTAGGTAGAGCTGCAAAGAAACCTTTTCCAGATAAATGAAGACTTAGTAAAGCTTCTACAAGCACATAAACAAGAAATATAAGCCACACAGCAGCAGCAACTGAATCAGGAAGCTGCAAGAAAAAGGTTCTAGGAACAAGAACCTAACCAATGTTCCTTTTGATGAAAATGAAGAGAATGAAGAAGCTGAAGATCAGGATAGAAGACACCCTAGAGCTAGGAGAATCAGGTCTAAGATTTGCCAAGTATCCAAGGCCAACAACTCAGCGTATGACCATCCCATGATGAATGAAGCTGAAAGACCTAGTGAGAGGAGAAAAGAAGGAGACCTAGTGACCACATGGACTCAAAAGACCTTGAGGGCTCTGATGATGTTAAACCGTTGGAGAGGTTTCAGGGCCTATGACCTCCATAATTTGATGGCAAAGTCAGGCTAGAAAAAGTTGAAGATTGGTTGACCTTTTATTGAGAAGATGTTTAATAAAATGCATCTGAGCTCCACCAAGAAAGTGTCTCCAGCTACTTACAATGTAGTACAGAGATGTGGCGAAAAAGTGTCAGATAGATATGCTACTCAGAGGAGTAAAAGAGTAAATCATGAGTTTGAGATGACTTGGCTAGAGTTTACCAAACTATTTTAGGATAAGTACATTAGTGATGTAATCAAGGATTTAAAGCAGGCTAAATTTGATGCATTGAAGCAAAACCACCTCAATGTTATAAAGTATGAACAGAAGTTCAACCAACTTGTAAGGTATGCACCATAGTACCATAGCTTGGAAGAACTAAAGGCAAAAGGGTTTGTTAAAAGTTTAAAGCCAAACATTAGGAGAGCAGTGAGGCCATTTAACATTCTTACCTTCAGGATGCAGTGTAAAAAGGCTCTACTTGTGGAACAAGAAGAGCATAAAAGTAAGTGGTTTCCTAGTGGGCCAAGGGAAACCAATTTGTAGGGAAAACAGAGAAAGCCATTATAAGGCAAAGGCATCTCCAAGGCTTTTCAGCTAATGGGGATGGCAGAGCCAAGGGAAAATTTATTGGTCCAACACGCCATAGGTGCAACAAATTTCATGCCAAGAAGCCATGCTACTTTGAGACATAAGCATGTCTTAGATGTGGCTACTTAGATCATTGGATCAAAGACTGCCCTTTAGTTCAAAAAATAGAGTAAGAGGACCAAGGCTAGCATTGGCCTAATGTTCCAGCTGCCAGGGACAATCAACTGAGAGGCCCTCCACCAGCACCAAGGCCACAAATGCAAAGAATTGGAAAAGCCTTTTAGATTGGCAGAGGAAAGGCATCCCAGCAGGGTGCATTGAGACGTAACATTTATTTAAATGGTATGCCTGTTAGGGCATTGTTTAATACTAGTGCCTCTGTGTCCATTGTGGCTAGGAAGTTGAATCCATGGAATTGCCTATTGAATTCATGCCTAACATACCATTAGTCTAAACAGTAGGTAGTCAATGTCTTCTCACTAATGAACTAGCTAAGAATTGTGAGCTAGTAATAGGAAAGACTAAGATTGTGACTGATTTGCTAGTGTTAAATATTAAAAAATATGATATTGTGTTGGGTATGAATTGGTTGGCTATGCATCGTATAAAGATTGATTGTGCTAATAGAGAAATCACATTGCCTAGTAATGAAGTGCATGCATTAGTGAATTTTAAAGAATTAGTATACGAAATGTATGGCATGGAACTAGAAGTTATGGATGAAATTCTTGTGATTTCTAAAGATGAAAGCTATTCATTAAATGATGTTGAGATTGAAGAAGAGATTAGTAGGATACCTGTAGTGAAAGATTTTCCACAAGTCTTTTCTAAAGATTTGCCAAGTATTCCTCCATCAAGAGATATTAAATTTGAGATTAAACTATAACCTGTAGCTATACCAATATCCATACCTCCTTAAAAAATGCCAATCATAGAGATGACTGAGCTCAAGAAACTACTTGATGAGCTTCTTGAAAAAAGGGTTTATAAAACCAAGTGTTTCACCATGGGGAACTCCATTTCTCTTTCTGAAGAAAAAGGATGGATCATTGAGATTGTGCGTTGATTATAAAAAACTAAATGTTGTGACAGTCAAGAACAAGTATCCATTTCCTAAAATTGAAGATCTATTTGATCAACTCAAGGGAGCAAAGATCTTCTCTAAGATTAATTTGAGATCTGCGTGCCATTAGTTAAGGGTAAAAAAGTAGGATATACCTAAGACAGCATTCAGAACAAGATATGGACACTATGAGTACATAGTCATGCCCTTTAGCTTGACTAATGTCCCTACGGCATTTATGGATTTGAGGAACCACATGTTCATACCATACTTGGAAAAGTTTATAGTGGTGTTCATTGATGACATCTTAGTGTTTTCCAATGATGGAAATGAAAATGAGCATCACTTAAGAACTGTCTTGAACGCACTATTGGACAACCTGTTGTATGCTAAATTTTCCGAGTGCCAATTCTAGTTAAAGGAAGTGTCTTTCCTACAACACAATATTGATGTACAAGGCTTTAGAGTATACCCTAAAAAAGTCAAGGCTATGCAAGAATAGGAAAGACCTAAGACTGTGAATGAAGTTAGAAGCTTCCTAGGATTGGCAGGTTATTATAGGAGATTTGTGCCAAAATTCTCCATGATTGCTTTAGTTCTCACTCAACTGACCAAAAACGGTCAAATATTTGGGTGGACTGAAATGTGTGAAAAAAGTTTTCAAAAGCTAAAGAGTAAATTGATTCAGGCTCCAGTGTTAATCTTACGTGATCCAAGCAAGCCCTACACCATCTATACATATGCATCTAGATCTAGGTTAGGATGTGTATTAATGCAAGAATAGAATGTGATTGCTGATGGGTCAAAGCAATTGAGACCCGATGAGCAAAACTACCCTACAGTGATCTAGAACTTGCTACAGTGATCTATAGTACTTGTTCATCCAGAAAGAGTTGAACATAAGGCAAAGAAGATGGTTGGAGTATATCAAAGACTATGACTGCAGCATTAAGTAGACTGAGGGAAAAGGCAATCTAGTGGAAGATGTCTTAAGTAGGAACTACATTGATCTGCTAAAAGGTGGATCCTTGGTAGATAATAATGAGAAGAATAATTTGTTATGCCTTTGGAAAAATTGGTAAAGGTGGGAAGAATCACAAGTCTATACATTAATTATTCAGTTTGGGTGGATTAAGGAGATAAGAAAGGCACAAGAAGTATACCTAAATCTAAAAAAGATTCAGGAGAAGATAAAGGGTCCTTGTATAAATCCTTTGCCTACAACCAAAGAATACTATACTTGAAAGACAAAATATATGTACCTAGTAAGCAAGAATTCATAAATGAGATAATTGAAGAAGCTCACACAAGCAAACTAAATATCCATCCTGGAAGTGAAAAAATGTACAAAGACTTGAAGACACATTTTTGGTGGCCAAACATGAAGAAAGACATAGCCGTATATGTCTCTAAATGTGCCACATGGTAGAGCATCAGAAGCCAATAGGAACACTATAGACTCTACCTATTCTACGGTGCAAGTGGGGTAACGTTACTACGGATTTCTTCGCTGGGTTACCCATGACCGGATTAAGACATGAAAAAATTTGGTTCATTGTGAATAGATTAACCAAGTGTGCCCACTTCATGCCAATGAAAATCATAGACATGGTAGACAATTTGGCACAAATGTACATCAAAGAGAAAGTAAGATTGCAAGGAGTGCCAACTCCATGGTGTCAGACAGAGATCCAATGTTTACAGCAAGATTTTGGAGTGCTTTTCACAAGGTACTAGGATCTAAAATCCACCTAAGCACTGCCTATCATCCTTAAACTAATGGACAAATTGAAAGGGTGATTTAGATACTTGAAGACATGCTCATGATTTATATCTTGGATTTTAAATGAGAATGGGACCAACACTTACCTTTGGTAAAATTCTCTTATAGCAATAGTTTCAAAGCATCATTAGCATGGCACCTTATGAAGCCCTTTATGGGAGAAGTTGCATGACACCCCACTATTGCATCAAAGCCTCAGATAGGCTATAGTTAGGTCCAAAAATCATTGAATAAACAACAAGCAAAATCAAGAAGATACAAGAGAAGTTAAGGACAACCAATCAAAAGACCACAACTTATGTGAACAAAAGAAGAAGGGCCTTGGAGTTTGAGGTTGGTGACAAAGTATGGCTTAAAGTAGCACCAACCAAAGGCACTATAAGGTTCAGAAAAAGAAGCTAGCTCCTAGGTACATTGGTCCTTATGAGGCATTGGAAAAAGTTGGCAATGTAGCTTATAAGTTAGCTCTACTGCCAAGTATGTCAAGCGTTCATAATGTTTTCTATATCAGTATGCTTAAGAAGTGCCTATCGGACACAGAGCATGCTATAGCAGTGGAAGACATATAGTTAGAGCCTAATTTGACATATAAAGAGAAACCTATCACTATCTTCGCTGAAGATACCAGAAGGCTAAAGAACAAATTAATTCACATGGTTAAAGTACAATGGTCACACAATTCTGAAAAAAAAAAAAAAAGCAACCTGGGAAACTGAAATAGAAATGATGGAAAGGTATCCAGATGAGTGCCCTAAGCTAAAGGCAATTTTGCAGCACCAAAATTTTTAAAGGGCAAGAAATGCTACATCTTCACAAAATGAAAAAATTATAGCATAAAGACCTAAACTTGTATACTTTAATTTTCACCATAGTGCATGATTTGTGAAGTGTAAAGTATTCAATATACACTCCTTTATGTGGTGCATACAATAACAGTTTGGTCCTTAAGAAAACATTAATACATTGCTTCCTTTTAAAGTAACATATGGACTAAATTGTAAGGTTACAAAGGTTGGGTATTCAATTGAAAAAAATTTCCAAAGATGGCTATGGATGGACATGGATGGAATTAAAGATATTGTGAGGGACCAACGTGCTCAAAAAGGTAAAGTTTGACATTTATGGAAAAATGCCAACTAAGGTGCTTAAGTGTCCACCCTTTTGCCTCAAGTTATAATGATTTTTCACACAGTTAAAAGAGGTCAAAATTTTTCAATTTCCCCTCCCATATGGCTAGCTACCTTAGGTCCAAGTATGGGCTTGAATTTTCAAAAATTTCAATTATGCGATGTTATAATTTTGACATAAGTCAAAATGATGAATAAATAAAGAAAATTCTTCATTTTTTGCCCATTTTCTCTCATTTTCAGCCTCCACCAGTTTTAAGGTTATTCCTTGCACTATTAAACTTTCTTCCATAGCAACCATACCTTAAAGAATCAAGAGAAAGCAAGATAAACCAAGGGAATCATTCAAGAGAGAGAAAAACCATAGTTTTAGGTTCAATGATGTTCATCTAGGGTTTCAAGTTTTTCACAGCCAGGGTAAGGGTTTATATTCATGTTTCATGGCTATTTAGTGTGCTAAGATGTTGATCAAATATCCATGAATCTAACACCATGCTCAGAAGGGAGCAAAAACCTCAAGGAACCAAGCATGGGTTAATAGGGAAAGTGTGCCCAAGGTTTCGGGCTTAATGTGTTTGTGCACAATGATGGCAATTTATATAGGGGTTTCTAGAGCCCAAATTATTACCAACTAACACCTAATAGCCTCCTAAGACCAATCTTTACCTTGAGGAAGGTTTCCATAGTGATTACATATTGATTATGTGAATGTTTATGGACTAACACTAATGTGCTATTGCTGCCAGCATTACATATGTTTGTTGGTATGTTTGTTTTTTCATTTTGATGGCTATATTTGTGTATATGTGCTGTTTATTTGTGTTTTAGTGTCTTTGGATTTAATTTTTTTTCTGTAAAATCAAGCTCTAATGATATGCCCCTACTAAGTTTCTGCAAAGAAGCTTACCCCCCATTTCTGTCCATTTTCAGGAACACCTAAAAAGGAGCATTGAAAATAACACTTGTAGTTTGATTTCTCCTATGAATTATTAATGTAAATTAACTACCATGTGTCTAATTATGAACTAAAATTTTTCATAATTTTTGGATCACAATAGCTATTTTTAGTAATGGTACTTTCTGCCCTACATAGCAGCTGGTCCCTTCAAGTTTCTAGAATGCTTAGTGCTTTTGAAGTTCTCCAAGAAGCTTAGTGTATGTATCCACTAATTTATGGCATGTATATAGTGTGTAAATTCAAGTAAATAATCTAGGAGTGTTGTATGCATAGTGCATGGATGATATTTGGAGCAATGGAGTGTAGTTTGAAGTGTATGTACAATGTTATCCATATGGTGTTTATGAGTTGTTTTGATGGCATTTTTATGAATGATAGTTAGAGGAGTTATAAATTTAGAGGAATGGTTTTCCCTTGTGTCTAATACATATATGGAAACTAACAAGTGGGTATGGCACCTGGAAATGAAGTGTATGAATATTATGAAATTTTGCATGGGCATAATGGTCAATAGTCGCTAAAATTTGGTACCCAGTACTCCAACTGTCATAACTTTCTGTACAAGTTGAGTTTAGATATAAAAATTTGACCACCCTTAGAACACTCCAAGATTGATAATTTGGATTTTGAATCACAAGATTTGGTGCCTTGTAGCCTGAGTTATGGACTGTCAAATTGGCTGATTTTGCTATATACTGTTCATATCGCTACTTATACCTGGTTGAGTGTATATAATCCATAATTGCAATCCTAGATGGATTCAATATTTAAAAGCTATATCCCTATTAATGTTTAAGTATAATAAAGGCTTTAATCCTTTAGGGCACAAAAGGACATGGGTAGATTTTGAGTTAGAAACAGTGTGAAAGTTTAGACACGTGAATAAGCACCAAAGTGCACTAAGTGTGCATGTAATTTGTATATGTGCTTGGAACTTTTCATAAATGCCATATTGACCCAAAATGTGTTCTTAGTTACTACCTATGCTTCTAAACAAGCTTTTATGTGAATATGTGAGTGATGGTTGGACCAATATGCACATATTTGCATAAAGACCAAGAAGACCACTTGGACAAATATAGTGTGCATAATCTACTTGGCCTACAAGACATGCATTGGTTGGGAATTGAGCTCACTAAATTTAGTCATTGTCATTAAGTACTCAGAGTGGTAACATATTCTCACCCTTTTAAAGTCTTTGTCTAGCTGATGAAGCTAGTATACTTCCTTTTCAAGGTCTCCAAATCCATCAAACCTGAGCAATCTTAATGCTTGAAATTTCTCAAGCATTACTGAGTCATCAGCATCCTCTTTATGCTCCCTTCTCCTATGTTCTCTCCTATGAGGTCTCATTTCTCTCTGATGCACTAAGCTTTCCTTTTCCAATATCACCACTTGGGTGTTCTCCTTGGGTAATGGGAACTCTAGACACTTGCCTCACTTCAAACCTTAGCCACCTATCTCTAGAATGCCTTATCTCTTCATAATCCTCATAACCCTGTTGGTGATTTTTACTATTCTGAGCCTTGTTTGCTCTTGCAATATTACCAACTCTAGGCTCAACTCGGCTATGCTATTGTTGTTCTCAGGCTTCTTAATTCCCTTGTTGCTACACTTAGGCCACATTCATAGCACTCTTTATATTTTGAGCCATTAAGGAAATAACTATGCTTGACCAATGGCTACAAGACCAGCATCCACATTCTGTATAGTTGCCAGATATTACATCATCTACTTTTGCATTTACTGTCAACCTTGTCCTTGGCCCTCTTCTACATTCTGTGCCCTTGTTCCTTGTTGGTTGTGTGAATATCTCCTCATCCTTGTGTTTACCATGTATGTTCAATACTATTATAAGTATGAAATCTTAAATTTTTAGTTGGTTTCAAAACCCGTCTAATAGACAAGGCAATACGTTATACAAACATGTAAATTTGACTCGGTCTCAATGAGAATATGGTTATGAAATTTTCTTTAGTTTGTATTATTATCAATCCTAGTCATTGACATAGACTAGAACTAGGCGGGAAACATAAGCACAGAATTAGGTGCTGTTTGTTAGAAATCAAGGGTGTCATGCGTAAGAAATCCTTAAATAACAAAACCCTTAAGAAATCTTTAAAACGTACAGTTAATAATTTTGAAACCCTTAAAAATATGATTAAAAAGTAAAATCTCAAAGCAGGTGTAGGTCGGTATAAGCACAAATATGTATATTAAAAAAGTTAAAAGTCATAAGGAAATGTGAAAAAAAAATTAAGGATAATCAATTTGAAAAAATCAAGGAAACTGGCCCAATAGAGTCCAATATAATAAATAATTTGTGAACTTTGACATAAAGCCCAAAACAATTGTAGATAGTAAAATAAATTCAGGTTTGACCTAATCCAAAAAGAATATAAAGGCAAAAAAACAAATAGTCTAGAGAATAAAACTAGCCCAAAGAAAAACACTAAAGCCTAAAGAAACAAATAATGTGCAAAATAAAAAATTATGTAGAGAATAAGTATAGGGAAAAAGATTTAATAAAATAAAGGTAAAAAATGACACTGTCCCAAAAAAGTTGTTTCACAAAATAAAAAATTTATTGCCAGCTCAAGAAAGAAGATTCCACTGTGGCAGTCAGTGATGCTTACTTACCCACAATCGTAACTCACCAGAGTCTGTCAGGTAAAACCTTCAAAGTTATAATGGCCTTGATTTTTTGTGGTATCAAGTGGTTAGAACTTAGAACTCAGAAACCAAGTTGTGGTATAATAAAACTCAGATTTAAACTTTTAAAAAAAATCCAATTCACATGCTGCATTTAGTAATCAGAGAAAAAAAACCATAACATCTTCAATTGGAAAGACAACAAGTATTATGTCATTAGGAAAAATAAAAATAGAACCATGTTGCAATAAAAAAAATTGAATATTATGATATCATCCAAAATTTTATGAAGTACTCAGCTTCATATGCATTTTCTAAAATTATGTTATGGACTTTTTTTTATTGGCCACCTTTATGGACTTTATGTTGATAGCCACCTCTATACGCTATATATTTCAATCAAAAAAACAAAGACAACCATTTAATGTAGAAACATACCAAAACATGAATGTATAATTAAACTGGAACCTAGTTCTTTAGCTTCAAAATGTTGCTACAGTTGGTGGGTGGTAGACAGACATAAGAGCCTGCAACTGCAAGCAAGCAATCCATGAAATGGACTCATAAAATATGTACATAACATACAATCAATAGGACCTGAGAGTTCTTAATACAAGCAACATGATCACATTCAACTTTGAGCCCTAGAACCATCTTAGGTTTGGCCTAACTTGGGTTCCTAGTCAGTTGTAATCAATCAATATGCTACCATCTAAGCCTTAAAATCCATCTTAACAAATCAAACAATCAATCCCCTCAATTAGGAAAAGATCACATAGCCTTCTCCACTACTGCCCTAGTAGCTTAATCCTCAAGTAAACTAACCAATTTCACATCTTCTATTAGATTCAGCATATAGCAATAGGATTAAGGTAGCTAGAACCCCTTACAAACTCAGAGAGGCCCTGGACTTCTGAAAATAGATTGAAGCCTCAAGACTTTTGCTTTCACTTTGCAAAGGGCTTGCTTCAGGCACAAATTTCCCACTCTCCTCTTGTAATCCAAGCTAAACCTCCACTATCCTTTGATCTTTCAAGTTTTTCAAGCTTAAGATCATTGAAAATGGATGTAGAATGGTGGAGACAACCAAATTTGGCTAAATTGAATGGCCTGTCCATGTGTAATCCAGTGCCCAAGCCAAGAGGGCCTTAGTGGGGACTTAACTCTTCTTGAGCTATTCATTCATTTTGCATGATATAGGTAAATCCCAAGCTTTTTCAGCTTCCATTTAAGTCATCATTGGTTGGTTCCTCAACCTTCTCTTATGACCAAACCACCCTCAAAGCTTGCACTTGTTTTAATCAAGTCTAACACACAAAAGGACTCTAGAGCATTCTAACTCTTATAATCTTTAATACACACTCAAACTTGGCCAAATTTTTTCATAAAAACATACATAAACCTATCTTTAGGTATCAATTATATAATAACGAGTTCAATTTATAACAATAGCTCACAAATCCATAGGCTAAATTCTATTGTTTGTGGCAGAGATAATGAATAGTACCCTCATTCTCCTAAAATATCTCCAACCCACTTAACCCCTTAAGCTTGACTAACTTAACTAAGTTTTCTTAACTTCCTCCTTATCCTCCTAAACCATACCGATTGCCCCTTAATGAGAGAGTCTTAAGCTCCTTTCTTAGCCTCTGAGCTATTCATCATCTCCTTCATCCACCATTTTCATGGCTACCTCTCTTGCATTGCTCACAAACTCCCAAATCACCCAAAATTTCATGAAATTTGAATGTCCCAAAGCCATCCCGATAAGCCCTTAACTCATCTTTGGTGTATTCAATACATTTGAAGTTGTTCTTGCAAGTTTTTATTCAAACCCTAAGGAAAGCTTCTATGATCCTTGTGGGTTAGTTCTAAGCTGGTTAAATGGTTAGAAATTTTCTTAATTTCATGCCATTGGTATCCAATTTGGTTGAATTCAACCTTAGAACTCAAAGAAACTCTATTGAACTCATGTGTGCTTATTGCTTGCTTCTTACTTTGAGGATGATTTGAGGTAAGGGATTCATGTTAATTCAACTCAAATAATGCATAGAAATGTAGTATTACATGCTAAAATGGAGTAGAAACAAAACCCATGTGAATTGGCTTTAGGGAATGAAAAATTGAGTAAGTTTAGCGCAAGATAGCACATGGTCGCGCAATGCTGAAATTGCATTGGCGATGTGTTGCCAACGTTGGCAACACATCTCCAACTGTGCTCCAAGAAACTTGTATGTTGTTGTCCTTGGTGACGCATCACCAAGGCCCAAGCCTTTCAAGGTTGGGGCACCCCGAGAACACCTTAATCTCTCAATTATCATCCCTATGCCATTCTAAGATGTTTTATATCTTTTGGTTGGGTTTAGAAATCATTCCTAAGTCAGGAATTATGCATTATTTAGGTGATAGCTAAGTAGTGTGGTTAAGGTAGGGTAAGGAATCATGGCTAAGGGGGTTAAAGTGCTCAAGTTGTTAATGGAGCACTAAGTAGATTAAGGTGGGTTTCCAGATTCTTCATTGGCCCTAGTGAAAGGTCTTAGACCTTTGAGCAGTAAAGAGGAAACCTAAAAAAATCCCAACTAAATCTTGTGGTTTGGTAAGTAAGCCACTAAGAAGCCCTAAGGTAAGCTCCAAGAGCTTGGCAAGGCGAACCACATAAGGTGGCTACCCTATACAATAAGTGAAAGGGAAGAGATGGATAAGGGGGGTAAGTGACAACTTACTCTTAGTGGCCTGTTAGAGGCAGGCAAGGGTTAAGTAAGTGATGACTTACTCTAAAGCGCATGTAAGAAGACTTCATGGGGTTGATTCAGTGCATAGGATACGTGAGCCAGTATCCAAGTATGCTAGCCATATGTGCTCACGGTAGTTTGGATCACCTTTGGGTCTAAAGAGATCCTAAGTGCATTTGCATGTGCATATTTCATTCATCAATCCATCCATCCATTATTTGCATTGTTTGTTGTTTTTATTCTTATTATCAGTTATGTTGTTGGTTACGTGATTGTTCTATATGTTATCTATATTTTTTGCGCTTTGCATGATTGCATATGTTTTCCCTTGTAGGTGCTGAATCCCTTACTAAGTACTTTCAAGTACTCACTCCTTAAGTGTTATGCAGGTATTAAGCAGGCTAGTTGGGCTTAACAATTGGTAAAGGGCAGCTGTTAAGGCTAAGTTTTATTAGTTGAAAGGTATTCTCTAAGTGGGAAATTTTATGTTTCTAAGTTACTTGTAACATAATTTAGTACCAACCAAAGTGTTTGTCTTTTACTTTAAGGCTAAGTGAGCATAAGGAAAGTTATGGCTCATCACCTATAGCTAGTTCGCTTGGGTGAAGAGTTAAGGATCGATCTTAGCAAACTTATGTCTTTTGTATATGTATGGTATTTTCTTTATACTAAGTGTTGCCTCTATTAGTGCCCCTGGTGTGTTTAACACTAAGGTTACATTTGAGTGCATATAAGGTTAAGATGCATGCACACAATTATTATTTGAAGTTAAAGCAACTAAATTTTTACATCTTGACTCATTTTGAATTGTATTTTCGTTAATTTCCGCAGCACTATTTTCAATGTTTTTTTATTTAATTTTTATTCTATAGTCAGGACGATGCAAGCATATTTTCTATGCAAGGTAGGCTAAGTAACTAGTTGCACATAATAATTTAACATACTTCACGAGTAAGAATTAGCCAATTGTAACTTAACTAGGGTCATAGTTCCCTAAGAGCCTACTAGTGGTAGTAAATTCAAGGCCATATGACCCTATTCCGCCACAATGTTGGTGAATGTTGATGAATTAAGCTTAACCTAGGGTTCACTTTGGACACTTAGTGGATGGCTTAAGCCAAATGAAGCCATGTATATGATTGGGGGGTGTTAGATTGGTTTTGGGCACAAGGAGGCTGCCTTGGTTCCTTGAGACCTTAGAGCATGTTGTTGACTAGCTAGTTATTCCTTGACTAAAGCAAACAATCAAGTCCTAGTAGGGTTTCAGGAGCCAAACAAACATAGAGGAAACTAACCAAAACCCTCCAAGATCCAAGTGAAATGGAACAAATTAGGTGTCCAAGATTTTTATACCTAGTTGGCTGGGATCTTTCACCCAACTGTTGAGTCAAATCATAAACTTGAACAGTTAACATGTTCAAGCTCTTGACAATATCCACATGAACCACTCGGATCACCACGCCTCCACCATGTTTCGGTAGGTGCGTTCCTCTTATGCCTGCAGTGCTAGCTTACGTCTTCCAAGGAAAGGCATGATGAAAGTGCAACTGGAAACTTTTAGAACCCTTCTAATTTCATCCCTTTTAGGAAGATAGGGCACAAAATCCTTACTATATGATGCTTATATAATGAGGCATAACTCCCAAGCCTAATGGGTTTCAAAACCCTAATCCAGTTTGGTTTAATTTCGGGCTTCATAATGGCTTAACCTTTGGGCCAATTATTGATCTGAAATTATCATGAAACTAAAACCAAACAACTTGGTCCATGCACTCAAATAATCCAATTGGCTCTAAGTGTGCAACCCAATAGGCTCCTATCATATTGGTAACAATCATAAATCAAATTTATTGTCATAAACAATGAGTAGTGTCTAGCAACACATCATTGCTACCCAAGTAACAAGATAGTCAGTGATTTGACTAAAGCTCTTGATCATTATTCATATATGTCATTGTCCCTTTGTCCAAGACATCAAGACAGAGCACAAGATATAGAATGTGTCACTCTCATACAACTCAATCTAAGGTTTCTTGATTGTCGAGTAGACTGACTAAAAATGATGACATTGATATCCCATATCAAGTTATCCGAGCATGGCCATGCATTTCCTCAATCACACTCAATCAAGGGGCCCGAAGATATCATTCTCGTTACATAGGAGGTACAAATCCCATCTTGATCATACAAAATCCTCCGAATGATATCTAACATACCCAATGACTACCTTCATGTTCATTCAATTACGAGCAACAAAGGGAAGTATCAAAGTATGTGACTCACATGTAGGGAACCTTAATGGTCTTAGGTCAAAGGACTACATATACCATGATCACTATGAGAATCATTTATAACACTCATATAACGATCCATGTGGCGTTCTCATGGTGGGTTGGTCCAGTACATAAGTTCTCCAACTTTTACCCATATGTAGACTACATATCTCATATTAGCCTCCATACATGCTAGTCTTTATGTATTATTGCAACCCACTCCACAATAATACTAGACTAGGGACATTTAAAAATACTATTATTCTAGGGTTATAATTATGTTTGATTATGTCACACAAAAACAAAACAACAAACACAATTACTGAAGTAATGCCTCAACAAAATATTATGACTCAATGTGCAAAATACAATCATCTCATGATTGGCTCTTGGGCACAACACTAACAATCCTAGGGGTGGCTAATGTTACCACTTCACAAACATGGGAGAATTACAAGTGTGTCATAATGGCTAAAAACCATTATATTATGTAATTCTCACCATAGTGATTAAAGTGTGGAGGGTAAAAGGCATGATCAACAACTCCTTAAAAGTGTTCCAAGTTAGTAACTTAGCCCCCCAAGAAAAGCCTTAAGGATTGCTTATTTGTCAAGCAACCTATGGACTTTTTTGTATGATTTTGGAAATTCGGGTTCTCAATTGCAAAACTTTAACAAAAAATATTTGGAGAGTTATGGGAAGGATATGAATGGTAGGAAAGTGCTATTGGAGGACCAAATTGCTTATGGAAGACAAGTATGGACAAAGGAAAACACAAAAAGGCTTTAAGGACTTAAGTGTCCAATTGTGTGCCTTTGGTTGTCCATGCTTATGACTTAAGTCAAATGGAAGTTTTGTGGGGTTATCCAACATAAGGAGGGGCTGCTATGGCTTGGGATAAGGAAGTCAAATGTAGGCTAAGAGATTAAGGTAAAGAAACCATGGTCTTGTAGCAAGGAAAATGACATAAAGCTTGGTTAAGCTTGTCAAGTGTGTTTAGTGCATTTAAGACCATATAAGTGTCCATTCTTGTCCTTATCTCCCAAATTTCGGCCTCCACCAGCAAAAAGGAAGAAAGCCCTCTCCTCCACACCTCCTCCATAGCCACCATACCTTCAAACTCAAAACTACTTGCAATTGAAGTCAAGCAAGCACACTTGGAAGCTATTTGGTGCTATTGCTTGAGTGCACCTAGCTTCAAGCTCCAATTTCAGCATACCCATCAAGGTAAGGGTTCTCTTGCTCTCATGGATTTTTTATTGTATTTTCAAGAATCCATGGAGCTAGGGCTAAGCTTGGAGGAGAGCCATGAGCTTGATGAACCAAGCTTAGTTAAGGGAGTGCACTTTTGAAGGTTTTGTGACCTAATGTGAAGTGCACAGTGATGGCAGTGAAAATTAGGATTTCTAGAGCCCAAAGTTACTACTAACTAGTGTTAAAATCCTTCTAAGACCAAGCATTAGCTTAAGGAGGGCTGCCATAGTGATTTGGTTATGTTTATTATGTGTTTTATGGACTAATCTATGGTATATGTTGCTGCCGCATTTCGTGTGTTTGTTAGTTGTGAATGGATGCTGCATTTGGTTGATATATCTTGTATATATGCATTGTGGCTTTTTGTGTTTTAGTGTCTTTGGACGTAGGTTTTAATGAAGGTTACATTGCCTCCTGAATCCAAGTACTACCCTTACTAAGTTTCTCAATGAAACTTACTTCCTTCAATTCTATCATTTCAGGTCCAGGCAAAAGATCACCTTCAAACTAACCTTTGTGGTTTGATTTTTGCCCTGAATTTTCAGGTACTTGAACTTCAATACGTCTAGTTGTGATCTGGAAATTTTGGTGATTTTAGGAGCACATTTGGTATTTTTAGTGATGGTACTTATTGTGTTGTGCAGCAGCTGTCCAGCATCCTGTTCTACAGCCCATTGTGCCTCAGGGACTCCTGTAACCTAGGGTGTGTATTTAGCTGGTTTAAGACCATTTTGTAGTTCATGTATGCATGTATATGTATTGTATGTAAAATGAGACAAGTATGTGAATATTTGAGTAATGTTTTGGCTATGTAAGTGATGTGGTGTAAAGTTGCCTAAGTGTGAATGATGGGCTGCTTACTTGTAAATTCTGTTTTAGCCACATATGGATGTTAAATGTAAGGGAATATATTTTCTATGTGTAATGGACATATATGGGGTAGCCTTGGAGGGGTTTCCCCTTGTGAATGAAGTGTTTGCACACTTATGAAATTTTGTATGGGCAAAATGGTCATAAAGTGACCAGAATTTCAACGCTGCACTTGAAGTTCTATATCTCCCTGTGTAGAAAGAATCTTGGTATGAAATTTTGACCACACCTAGAAAACATCTAGAGGTTAAAGTAGGACCCAAAATTTTTAAATTTGGAGAATTGTAGCGAAAGATATGATTTTGCAAATTTGGCTAAGTTACTGGTCATTTGGTCAGAATTTTGTAACCAACTTCAAAAATCCATAACTTGGTCCATAGGTGGGCTATTGATGTAAAAAAAAATTCCTTGGTTTGCTCTAATTCTCTAATTGATAATGGATTAAATAAAATGAGGGGTACATTGCTAGAATAATACAGTTTATTAGTTGAAGTTACAGGTACAGTGGCTGATCAATAGAACTTAACAAGATTGCCTAATGTGTGGTAGCCAAGATTAAGACTTGTGCTAGTGTTTTCCTTCTTTGCTACCATGGTGTGCTTGAAATGTGAATATGTGTGTGATGATTGGACCAATATGCATGTGTTTACATAGTGCCCAAGAGGGCCACTTGGCTATGCACACTAAGGGTAGTGCTCTGATGGCCTACAGAACATTACCAATCCTGCGAGTCTAAATGCACAATTTTGGCACCATAATTGGACTACCTCAGAGTGGGTAACAGATGTTGGTATCAGATCATGGTTTGTACATGTACATAGCATATAGTTGCATTGCATGCATCTACATACAAGAACTTAGTTTGGTCAGCTGCTAGTGTCAAGTACCATTGAAATACCTATGATTTTTCTATGTGTTCTATGGTGAATCATCAATTTTCAGGAAGTAAACATGGTTGCCACAAAGAGAGGGGAACCACCCTGAAGGCTTCCTACTGACTCTGGTCAACAAAGAAATGGACAGAATATAGGTATTCGAGGGCAACAGGGGATACTAAACCCTGAAGTACCTCAAGTTTGGTTAGAGCTTTAGAGGAACTTAGCTCTAATCAATAAGAACTTAGTAAGGCTGATTCAAGCAAAATAGCAAGGAGTCCAAGTAGCTCTAGCAGAACCAATTCAGGATGCACAGCAGCTACGAAAAGAGGATACTAGGAATACATCTGAATATGTTCCTTTTGAAAGCTTAGAAGACACAAATGATGAGGCCATTGAGGAGGAAGATGAGGATAGGAGAAATCCAAGAGGAAGAAGACTAAGGTCTAAGATTGGTCAGGTGTCGAGGACCAATCCCTCAGTCTATGACCATTCCTCCACTAAGAATGAGATTGAGGAAGGCCATGAGAGAAGATCCAAGAGAAGGCAAAGAGATCATAGAGAGCATCACTAAACAGAGGGCTCTCACAAATCCAGGAGACATAGATTAAAGGATCTAGAAGGCCTAGATGAAGTCAAACTATTGGAGAGATTTCAAGGCCTAAGACCTCCATAGTTTGATGAAAGAGCTGAGGCAGAGAAAGCTGAGTGGTTAATCTTCATTGAAAAACTGTTTGAGAGGATGCCACTCAGCTCCACCAAGAGGGTGTCATTGGCTGCCTACAATCTGGTAGGCAGTGCACACATGTGGCGGAGAAACACCAAAGATAGATATGCTATCCAAGGGGGCAGAAGGCCAGGAGAAGACATGGAAATGACCTGGCCAGAGTTCACCTAGCTATTCCAGGAGCAGTACATTAGTGATGCCATCAAGGATATGAAGCAAGCTGAATTTCATGCTCTATGGCAAGACAACCTCAGTGCCTTCGAGTATGAGCACAAATTCAATCAGTTGATGACAAGGTGTTCAGTCCACATCTGGAAAAAATTTTTGTTGTGTTCATTGATAACATCCTGGTGTATTCCAAAGATGAAAATTAACATAAACATCATCTGAAAATTGTCTTAAAGACTCTGTTGGAGCATCAACTTTATGCCAAGTTATCCAAGTGCCAATTATGGATAAAGGAAATGTCTTTCCTAGGACACATCATAGGTGCACAAGGCCTTAAGGTAGACCTTGAAAAGGTCAAGGCAGTGCAAGAATGGGAAAGACCAAAGACTATAAAAGAATCAGAAGTTTCCTAGGATTAGCTAGATACTACAAGAGATTTGTATTAGGCTTTTCCATGATTGCCTCAGTTCTTACTCATCTGACCAAGAAGGGTCAAAATTTTGAGTGGACTGAGAAGTGTGAAAATAGTTTCCAAAGGCTCAAGTAAAGGTTGATTGAAGCTCCAGTATTGATTCTTCCTGATCCAAGTAAACCCAACATCATCTATACAGATGCATCTAGATCTAGGTTAGGTTGTGCGCTTATACAAGACAGAAATGTCATTGTTTATGGGTCAAGGCAATTGAGACCCCATGGGCAAAATTATTCTACCTATGACCTAGAACTGGCAATAGTGATTTTTGCTCTGAAGTAATGGAGGCATTACTTGATGGGTAGTTCCTTTGTGATCTACACTGACCATAAGAGCCTACAGTACTTGTTCATTCAGAAAGAGTTGAACATGAGCCAAAGGAGATGGTTAGAGTACATCAAGGACTATGACTGCAGTATAGAGTACATAGGGCAAAGGCAATCTAGTAGCAGATGCCTTGAGCAGTAAATACACAGGACTTTTGAAAAGAGGATCCACAACTGATCATGATGAGCAGAACAGTCTGCTATGCCTATGGCATAAATGGAATAAGTGGGAAGAAGCCTAAATTTACACATTGACAATTCAGTCTGGATGGATTGAAGAAGCCAGAAAGGCACAGGAGATAGATCCTAATCTGAAAAAGATTTCAGGAGAGGAAAAAGGTTCCTTGTATCAATCTTTTGCCTACAAGCAAGGATTACTGTACTTCAAGGACCGAATCTATGTGCCTAAAAGACCAAAGCTCGGGATGAAATACTTGAAGTAGCTCACACAAGTAAGCTGAACATACATCCAGGAAGTGAGAAAATGTATAAAGACTTGAAGACTCACTTCTGGTGGCCAAACATGAGGAGAGACATAGTTACTTATGTCTCCAAATGTGCCACATGCTAGAGGGTAAAGGTAGAGCACCAGAAGTCAAATGGTACCCTATAGACTCTACCTATACTAGTGAGGAAGTGATGCAACATAACCATTAACTTTTTTACTGGGTTACCTATGACCAGATTAAGGCATGATACAATCTGGGTAATTGTGGATAGGCTAACCAAATGTGCCCACTTCTTACCTATGAAACTCATAGACTCCTTGGAGAAGTTAGCTCAAATGTATGTCCAGAAGATAGTGAGACTACATGGAGTGCCAGACTCCATTATATCTTATAGAGATCCAAGATTTACATGTACACTAAGGGTAGTGGTCTGATGGCCTACAGAACATTACCAATCTTGGGAGTCTAAATGCACAATTTTGGCACCATCATTGGACTACCCCAGAGTGGGTAACAGCTAGGACCCTATGCTTGGCCAACACTTGTGTATGTAGGACTAAGAACACTTAGTGTGTGGAGTGTTCAAGTGATTGTTTGTTTGGCCAGAATAGGCCATTTAAAACCTTGGTAAAAGTGGTGTGTGTGTGTGTGTGTGAGTAACTGCATGAACGTGTGTTGTTAGATGCACATGCTAACAGGCTAGAAAATTATGTTTTATGTATATAAATGTGTTTTTGTTTCCTTTGTATATTTTCCATTTCACAAGAGCTAGAGGCTTTCAATCTAACCCTTACTAAGTTCAATGTGGAGCTCACTCATTCTTGTTTTTTCTTTGCAAGAAAGGACTTGCAAGGTTGAAGGGTTAGTAGGGTTAAGGAACTAAAGTGTGATATTTGGTGCAAGTATCTTTTGAGCCAAGTTTGTTCCATATCTTTGTTTTGTTGTGACTTATTCCAAGCGAACAAAGAAAGTTGGCTTATATGTAGCTACTAAGGGAGAGGAAAGGTAGTTCATGAAGCACAAGCTTAAAAAGTGAGCTTAGGTTGAGCTATTAGGGTTACTAGTAAGAAGTGACCCAAGCTGGCCAACAGTGTGTACATGTATTTTTAGTGATACTGGAACTATGCCTAGTATTTTGAAACCTAGATCTTTGTGGGCTTAAAAACTTTGTGGGCATGTATAAGTTTATGTTTGTTCAGGTATGTATGTTGGTTAAATGATCCTTACAACTATGAACCCTAGTAAGCTTACCTAGGCTTTCTTGGTTGCATGGTTTATAAATGTCCCGATTAGTGTGGAAATTTGTTTAATGGTCATGCTTGTGCTAGCTAGTTTTCAAACTATTTAATTTATTTAAGCTCTAAGTCCTATGCTTTAATCCTCTTAAAACTTTAGGGCCAAATAGCTTATTGTGCTAAGTACTAAATTTTTCTTGGCTAGACTAGCTCTCGGGTGGACTAAAGTTGGCAAGATTCCATAACTAACTAGGTCTTGAATTTAGTCATAGCCCTAGCTATTTCCTACTATGGGGATGGGTAGTTAGGGCTATGACATTGACCTTACTATGGTATGGGATTGTGAAGAATGTAGCTAAGCTAAATAAGTTACTTTGCATATTAGTGGCTTAATTGTATATTGAACGAGATTTGATGACTTGAGTGCAAACTCTTGCTAGAAGTTTTGAAAAGCTAGGGCCTATTTTGTAATCAATTATTAAGTTTTTCCCAAATTGCTGAATAAGTGGTTGCATTGTAAGAAATAAAAGACCTGAAGGATTTAATTAATCAATTTGGAAGAGTTTTACTAGGTGAAATATTTCTAAAGCTGCATGTAAAGGTGAGGTACTCAAATGAACACAATTGAGAAACTCAACGACAAAACTAAGGACTACATCCAAATCAATTCAAATAAAAGCAACAATTGTTCTCCCATACTCTTAGCTTACCATGAATCTGTTAACTATTCCTACTACTGAAATTATACAATTGTTAGGAATTTAGAGGAGCTATGATCAGACCTAGGAGTGAAAAAAAAGAGCTATTTGGGCTTCAGCGAGAAGAATTATAGGATTCATAAGTGATAGCCAATCTATCAATGGGGAACAGTCAAGCTGAAAAGAGACTTACGGAGATGATCGAGAACCTATGAATTGAGACAAAAGTTCAGGGCCCTGGAGTGTGTCTTTTGGAGAAACTCCTTGATGATCATATTAGTATCTCTCAGAAGAATAGAGATAGCAAAGGCTTTCATAATAGAAAGCAACGTACCTCAAGGGGCTGTAAAATGCCCTTTTTATAAACATATGGCTACCATGGTTGTATCCTTGTAGGCCTGTTATTAATAAAGAATATTCCTTGAGTGGTGGAAATCCTGACTTTAATGAGTTTCCTTTAAAAGGAAGACTTCTTCAAGCTAATTATTGTATCAACATGTCGCCCTCCAGATAAAATGTAGGCTAAAGGTCCTTGCATTTTTTCTGCCTAATGGGTAGAAATGTGCCATCCTCTCTCTGAACAATGCCCCTGAGTTTAAGTGATGCCTCTCCCCTCAATTATTTGATGTAACAGATGAGCCCACTAAAAGGACATCTGCCTTCGAGGTGGTGACTAGGACTCTAAGTATTTTTGTTTCCATTCTTTTCATTTTGCATTTATCAAAATCTCTAAGTACTCATTGATCTTTTTTTGCTTTAAAAGCAAGTATGGGCCGTCTAACATCCCTTAGTTGCTTGCGGTATTACTTGGAATTCATGAAATTCTTGAATTCTGGTTGGCAATTGGTGGTATTTTTACTCATGGTAAAAATTGATGCATGTGACCTAAGCTTAATAACCTAGACATTACCATTAAACAATGCATGAGTCAGTTTGTTGTGGAAATTTAAAACAAAAAATAAAACACTCAAAATGTTGGTGGTATAACATTTAAAATAGCTATAAACTAGCCAAAGCCATAAATACATTTTCTATAGGCATCAACCCTATCAACATTAATCAACTCTGTACATGAATCATAAACCAAAACACATAACTACCAATGTTGCTGGAGGCATCTAGTACAAATATGTCATAACCTTAACTACACCTCCCATTGGCACAATATAGTTCAAGACATGAAACAGTTTATTTCAAACCAAAAACCATGCTCAAGGAGTAGTCAAGGTAGTGATTTAAAACTTAATTTGCTATGCAGATTATCGAAGTGCCAGAATTTTGAGTAGTTTTGTCTAGTTTACTACAAAAATTCATAACTATGCATATGCATAGCTATTTTACATGAAACTTGGAAGTTTTACCCTTTAGACATGTAGTAGCCAAGGTTAAATAAATAGCATTTGATCAACCGTGCAAAACCCAAAGATTTAAACTCTTAAAGTACTCCACAAGGTATATAGAATTCATACTAATGCATCAAAGCTACATGTCTAGTCTCAAACATGAAATATTTAGGTCATAAAACCTAGGTTAAACTTAGAAAAATGACAAGCATTGAAAGGCTATACAGCTAGCTCAAAACTTAGTAACATAAGTACACGATTATAGGCTAACTTGTTCTTGAAGCAAGAATGGCTTAGTTTTTAAGCAACTTATGTCCGGCCTATTCTAGCACCTATGCTAGCTTCCTGTGCCTTAAGAATAGCTTCACTGTCACCTCAATAGCTGCAATCACAAGCCATCCTACTTGTCAACCAAAGACAAGAGTCATAAGTATCTTAGTAAAAGCTAAATAAGTAAGCTACCCAATAGTACTTAAGCACAAAACATGGCCATTTAGCTATGCCTTTCCCTGCTTAACAAATAAACAAGGGGAGTAAGCTCCACTTGAACCTAGTAAGAGTTATATACAAATCTTCCTAGTCCCTGCAAAACAAAAAACAATAACAAAACTTACAAGCACATGTATACAATATACATTTAAACAAGTAATCTAAAGTGGTCAGTATGCATAAACAACAGAAAGAAGCATCCAAACACACACACACACACACACATATGAAATTCAAGGTTCTTACAACCCTTTTGGCCCAACAAACAACCATGTACAACAATAAATAGAATCAATGAGGTCAAGCCCTTATTGATGGTACAAAAGCATCAAAGTGTTTGCCAAGCACTGGGGTCCTAGGCACCCCTGGGCCTCAATTGCTTGCTTTGATATATTAGACTAGCTTCATAAACTTATTACTCTAAAGTATTCAAGGAATCAGAGCACCACCCATACTTGAATCACATTCAATCCCTTAAATAACAACACAAGTGTTGACTTGGCTATCTTGTTATCCCTCATGTGTTCCAAATTGATTCTCAGCTAGTTTTCACTAGAAATCTACTTATTCAAGCTAAAATCAACAACATCTAACCATTAGCTGTTGGTTGGCTTGGAAATGAATCAATTTGAAGCAAGTTCCAACCTTTACAATGCTTTTGGTTGAAGCAAGCTCCAATGCTTCAATACCCAAGCCAAATTCCTAAAGGCCTGGCTGAAATTGCCTCTTTCCTAGCTTTAATTTGGTTTAGACCTGACTTGGTTCTATTCTTGAACAAGAATAGATCCTTCTCCAGTAGCCAAGACCACCCAAAACATGCAAAGATGCTAGCATTGATAAGTGTTCAAATTTTGGCTTAAATGCCAACTTTGATACTTAGGTTTTATTGCGTGCTTCATTTCTACCCCAAATTTTTTTAAGAATTCCACCTGAACTTTGCCAAGTTCACCTGTACCTCTTCCAATCTATCAATCAAGTTCCCTTAACTCAATTTTTTCAAAATTTGGCTAGAAACTTTATCAATTGATTCAATTAAAGATCTTATGTATTCAAGACACAAAAGATGGTCTTTGCTTGAATTTTCAAAAAAGTTACTATATTTTCATATCAGTTGACTTGACCTCCTTAAATAACTTATTATTCAAGCTATCACACACAACTAGACCATGCCTTCTTTGAAATCTAAGGAGAGATGTGTCAAAATAAGTTCTTAAAGCATATACTACTAAGATGAACAAACTAGGCTAACTACTTAAGTTTCATTTCTCAAACTAGATCAACTACTACTCAAGGTTAATACACATTGAAAAGGCAAAACATAACCAATAATCTAGAAACATAAACTAGAAAGTATACCTTACACTTTCTCAATCTAGCTCAACAACCATCCTCTGGTTGTTGGCCGAACTACCTAAACTTGCCCACATAAACTAAGGGCTAAGAATCATAGATTCCTAGTAAGGGGTCTTCAAGGTACCTGAAAAACAAAACACTAAAGGACACTGGACAATATATGTCAGAAATTTACCGTAAGGTCATAGCAGTTTTAGGGCTATTATATACACACATATTCAGATCCCTTAGGACCTCTCCTTATCATATTCCTCTTATGGGACATTTTTTCATGTCTAAAAAGTTCTGGCCTCTAACTTGTGCTACAAAGTATTGGCTTGCCAAACTATGCTAGGTTGTCACCTAGGCACTTAACTACCTCCCTTTAAATGCTATGTTCAGAGTAATCCAAGGCTACCCAGAAAAAGCCAAGTTGAGTGTATTAAGGTCACACACTAGTGCCTTAAGTCTAAAACTTGACTGGGCTACTATGTGTTACTAACCATTCATCTTTTTGTATGGCAAACCATGATTAGCACATGGCTAATCTAGTTTAGTGTACTAGGTTCTCACTCTAATTCCTTAGGTCCAAGCCCAATTAGCTAACTAGGTTTACTAATCCTCTACCCCTAGTTAAAGTAGGCTTCCATTATAGTCCATTGGCTCCATAACCCACCTAGGCAACCAAGTGTTACTAAGCCTTTACCCTCCTTGGTAAAACTTGACTCAGCACTTTCTACACCTCAATAAGTTGGACACTACTAGGAATCATGCTTTCTCAAAGTGCTCCATATGTTTTTTAGCACATACTAAGGTCCCAAAAGCACTAAGGTAGCCTAACTACCGAGCACCTCAAAGTGCTTTAATGGCTTAGCTTAAGTTCCCAAGTTACAACCTGCTTAGAGCTCTTGGTGTTCCTCTTGATTCCCTAGGATAGCTTAAACTTACTTGGGTGTCAAGCAACCTCCCAAGCATGCCAAGCTCCCACGTTATCCATTCTAGGCCTTCGATGGGCACTAGGGCTCACATTGCACTTATATGCACTTATATCCCCCTATTAGCCTCATAATTCCTTCCTCGGCCCTTAGGCTTTTTCACTAACTTCCTATAGTTCATGTTTCCCTTAAGCCACCCTAGGGTTAGTAAAATACTTTGCCAAATCATCTTTCCTAACTACAGCAAGTTTTGTTACAAATTGCCCACCTTAACTATGCCTTAGTGCACATGCACTACTCTTAGTAAACTAGCCCACAATTTAGTTCACGAAAGATATTTCACCATGATCTTGGCTTAAAACACTTTGTTACTCACTAGTAATGCATTGAAACTACTTTAGGAACAACTACAAGCCTCAACAGGGGCATCGAAGTAACCCTATGGACATACATGGTTCCATCATGCACACACCATCTTCTCTTTGTTCCATTGATGCATTTATCAATTGTTATTTATTATAAACCCATTACTATGCTTTAAAACTACTATAAATGTATCTAGGATATTTATGAACCATGTAAGACCCAAAAACACTCTCTTTGGTTGAAGTTTAAAGCAACTGTGGCTCTATAGCTCCCAGGCTGTTGCCGCAACACCATAATTGTTTTGGTGCTATAAAAAAATTAGAACCCTGATGCCGTAGCACCCAACTTGGCACTATAGCACCTAGGGCATGACCAGGGATCATCTACTTTGGCAACTTATCCCCCAAATTGGCCAAGTTCACCTCCTTTACGTTTTCTATGCACAAATGGGTCTACCATGTGTTCCAATCACCTCTAGGCTTGCAAATACTCATACTTGACACCAAAAAAAACTCAAATGAATTAACATAATAGGGAAAACATAAATCCCCTTGCATTAAACACAATTATGCAAGAATTAGGCAAGTAACCCATACAAGCTTGAATAAATCCACTAAGGGTTTCCTAGGTTCCAAGGAAGTTTCCCTAAAAAATGGGCACTAAGAAAGCTAAATCAAGACCATTTATAAGCTCACAAACATTTAGAAGCAAGATTAATTCATGGGTAGGGCATAGCTTGAGTTCTTGAGCAACAACTCCTTGGAAACCTCAAATTGCACCTTGAATCTTTATTACCTAGCTTGGGCTTTGTCACACTTGCTTTAGGGGTCTTGATTTCACTAAGAATTGCTACATTGAAAGCTTGATTTGGTGCATCAATGTAAGTAGAGAAAGGGAGATGAAAATGAGAGGTTAGAGATGAATAAATATTGCTTATTTTATCTCTCCTGCATAACTTTTATTTAACCTCATCCCACTCCATCTTTGATTCCTTGTCCAAACTTGCACCTAAGCCTCATTTACTCTCATTTTGACCCCTCTACCCTATTTATGCCTACATAAGGTCACAAATAAAAGTACCATAATTCCATTTAAGTCCCAAGCTAAGTTTTTAGGTCACCTATGCATATAAAGCACATAAGGCCTAAAAGTCCAGCTAGTGCAATTTAGGCCCTACCATTTGGTTCTATGGTTCTGATGAATTCTAAGACTCATGATCTTGATTTTATGGGTCATTTATGCCTCTTAGACCCAAAATTTTCCACAATTATGGTCTTACCCTCCAATGGGGGCAAAATTATGAAGTTGTGTCAGTGACACTTAAGCACCATTTGTGCTCTAAGAAACATTTTAACCCTTCCTACCTACTTGAAATTCATAATAAATTATTAATAAAGGATTTCTTACTTGGTACGTAAGTCTTACTTGATCGATCCTATCAAGGGGTGTCAGTTCTATTAACAAGCCTCTCGGTATTCACCTACCCACTTGCTCAACTAATGCCCCTTGGCATCCAAGTTGGGTCTTCACTTGTATAGGTACTATAGTCCATGCTATACCTTGTGTTCATACCTAATGATACATCGATGATTGCTCACCATTCACGCCACCTTAGCCTAACCTTACCTGGCCCAAAGTACCTTAGTGCAACTTTTTTCTTGGAAGACTATGGTAGGATTCTCCACTTTCCTCGACATACAAATGTTATTGAAGGATCTCCAATAACATAAACCTATCTTGAAGAATCTAATGATCATAACTCTACAGCTTTCCCTGTGCCTGAGCCCCTAAGTGCAATATAGTTTAGCAAGTTTTGGGAACTTGTTCATTAACCTTTATACTAATAATTTTTAACTGCAAGCTTGTCACAAACAACCTCCTCCATTATTTCTTCTATGCCAGAACCTCTTAGTGTTAGCTAAATTAACAAGTTTGAACTTTTCCATTAACACTTACACCCAAAGAGTCTTACCATAGGTTCGGCACCAATACTCCTTATACCAAACCCCTTAGTGCAATGCTAGCTTGACAAGTATGTAACTCGTCTACTAAACCTTGCACCAATAATTCCTTACAGTAGGTTTGGTACTTAACAACTCCAAACAATCACTAGACAAAGTATATGTCACTGGTGTACCATGGCTTACACTGCTAGCACCCCAAGGTGTACGCAGTTTGCAACATGCTTGCATAAGTAAGGCAATGAAAAGTACCTCAATCTCTAAGTACTCTATTCTCCACTATACTCAAAGGCTCTTTCAAATTAATGGTCTACCAAGAGTTGAAAGTTTTAGTGCACCCTAGAGTATGAGTCTTCAAGGTTTCTCTCAAACAGCCTCTATGCATCATGCATTCCGGTGCACTACGCAAGGTACCCATGCACTACCCGAGCATTGTGATCCTTTCACTCTTTCTACCCTGGAGCCCTTTACACTTGCATTCCTACTAAAGAAATTTCCTTACTGCAAGTACTAGAACCTTCAAGTAGCTCACAACCTCTAGGTCTTATTTGAAGCCACCTTAGCTCAGACTTCCTAGCACTCGGCAACAAGGATGCCAATATAATACCCAAACCAAAGGCATTGATGCTTCAGTTGCTCTACTTAGACTACCCTTGATGCATAAAACTTACACACTAAGTCCTTTTGTCACCAAGCACTTAAAGCCCAACTTACTACAAACACTAAATTAACTTTTCGAATATGTCCTGAGTACACTTGCTCCTCGGCCACCAACATTTACCCAAGCCCAAAGCATCTATGTGTTCGTAGCTGAATCATATTTCACTACTCGATGCTAGGCTAACCTATTTATTCTTAGCTTATAGGTAACTAAACACCTTGGCCTCTCAACTAGCCCCCAACATGCCTCTGGTCTTAATCGACTTCCTAACTTCTTCCTAGGCCTCTCAGCCTCTAGTTACCATCAAGCACCTTACTAACTTTTGGCAACCATTAGTTAATTGATCTGACTATGGTTATAGGTGGACCACCTTTGCTTCCACTCATGCTGCTATACCATCTACTATACCATGCCAACTTATTGCCGGGACGTTGTACCTGTGGCTTTCACCATGTCAACCAACTTACTTAGCAAGAGAATCAACTTCATCATTTGTTTTAGTCCACTATCAGGAGGTGGTTAGCTATCGCAATTACTTGGGTGGCATGTTTGCTACCCTATTTAGTGCACCATACTTGCACCTCAAGATAGGTTCTATCTAGTTGGAGTCATGATCCTTGCCCTCTAGCCCTTAAAAAATATTACAAGTCACTATCCCTTCCTTTATAAGTCACTATCCCTTCCATTACAACGCACAAGGGTCTAGTAGAATTTGCACTTACTTTGGGCTCTCAACTAGCTCAATTTAAACTTCTCTGACTAAGGGTCTTAACATTCAATTCCTCTTTTCTTTGGTGAACACCAACAACTATCGAACTAACAACATAGACATTTGAGCACAACTATAACTATACCTCAACTTGGCATTTTAACTACTAAGGAGATTACTTAACCTGGTGGGAGATTACCTTGTATCACAGCTATTATGAGCCTTCTCTCGACTAGTCATAATGAACTCTTTTTATGGGCCTTATTCAATTCTACCCTTAAGAGTCTAGGTAAAGCCTCCTCTTTGTGGCATCACTTGGTCATTTCTAACCCATGACTCAACTTCCATAATTTTACTTGCATTAACCCTAGGTAACAAAACTTGTTACTAAAGCTTTTTAACTTTACTTAGGACTATCCCTCATTATATGAGCTTTTTTCCTTCACAAGTTACTTGGTGCCCTTTGATTCCACTTAACCTTCAGGTGATGACCATGTCTTACCAACTTATCCCTTGTTCCATGGCAATCATACTTTTGCTAGAGTCCTCTTACTACCTTACGGTAGCCATAAACTACCCTTAGCAAACCTTAAGTTCCAAAGTCGTTTAATGGCTATTCACCCTCTTACCCTTGGAAAAGTTCCTAATTCCATCCTCCATTTATAGTCTACACTTTTATTCCATTGTTAGAAATCAACATTGAAACTTATCAATTCACCTTCATCGACGTCTGTCTGAATTACTTTGTTGCTTAACTACTCTAAGGAACTCATCCATTTACTTGGCCAATTCTTATTACTACTTAGGCCAACAAACTAAATCAAGAAAGGAATCCAACTTATGAAACCATATAACCAATCCAATCTAAGGCATGTGAGCTTTCACTCAGGGTTTCACAACTAGTAAGTTGGTATTAAGATATCACTACCACAGAAGCCAAAGCAACAACTATGCCAGTAAAGAAATGCCAGAACTTCCAACAAAGATACTGGACACCAGTAAAAGGTTGGAGCCTTACCTCACACTAGCCATTTTATGTCCCATACTGGGCCTACATCCACACCTTTTAGTTCCTACACACCGTAACTGCTCATGAGTTCACCATGTTTACCTGTCAAGCACAACACTACAGTACACAACTGATTGGGTAGTATTAACAATTTCCTAGCATAATGGACTACTACTATCTTAGTCAGCTATGCCCCTAGACAACCTGGCTCTGATACTAACTAAATGTCCCATAAAAGGTCTAGGATGAGGAAAGGTCCCAAAGGACCTAAATATATGTGCATTTGGTAGCCCTCAAATTATTATAAGCTCATAATAGATTTATGACATATATTGTCTAGTGTACTATAGTGTTTTATTTTGTGGTTACCTTGAAGAACCCTTATTGGAAATCTATGATTCTTACCTTTTAGTTTATATGCACAGGTTTAAATAGTTTGCAACAGAGGATGGTTGTTGAGCTAAATTGAGTAGATATGAGTTATACTTGTTAGTTTGTGTTTCTAGATTATTGGTTGCATTTTTTACTAACTATGTGGGTTAACCTTGAGCAACTGTTGATCTAGAAGCATAAGGGAAAGCCAAGGCTATAGTCATTTAAGGAACCAAACTCAATTGGTTAGCCAAGGTTGTTCATCTCAGTAGTATATGCTTTGAGTACTTATTTGTATTAGATGGCCCTAGCAACAATGGTAGTTTTATGTTTTGGTTTATGATTCACGTAGAAAGTTGATTAATGTACACATGTTTAATGCTTGTAGAAAATGTGTTTATGGCTTTGCCTAGTTTATAACTATTTTAAGTGTGGTACCGCCTATTTTTTTAGTGTTCTATTTTATGTTTAAATTTCTATACTAAAGTAATTCATATAATATTTAATGCTACTGTTTAGGTTATTAAGCTTAGGTCATGTGCATCAATCATTACCACGAGCAAAAAGACCACCAATTGTGAACTAAACTCAGGAATTTTATGAATTCCTAGTGATCTTGGGTAGTCTGCCATGACAGGCTGCAAAAGGCTATCACAGATCACACAACCACTTACCTTCTGTAGAGACAAGGACTCTTGTAGTGTTCAGTTTGTTCCTCCAGCAATTGCACATTTTCTTGTGGTCCTCATCAAGGGCACTTCGACCATGGCCCATTCCTTTTCTCTAGTCCTACCTTTTCCAATGGGACCATCTACAAGCTAAAAGCCTCTTTTAGCCCTAATCAACCTCGAGGATGTAAAGGAGGAAAAAAGGTTGCTTATGAGAAAGAAAACAATCTACACGGAGTACTGAGTTGAAGATGCCCTTCATCAGATGGTGCATGGTTAGTTCATGAAGGGATTCCTTAGATGTGCTTGTGGATATTTCTACCGTAGGCCCGTCCAACACAGGTATTGTCTTCCTTTTAATATCACTTTTCATATTCTTTTCTTTTTTGAGGACTTTTTCTTACCCTTGGTATATTTCCCTTCTTGGCAATAGAGGTAACCCTAGTTGAGATCCCTGACTTGCCTAAGGGTGCCACGAGCTAAGAGGTCCTTCATCCAAAAAAACTTCCTCAATAGGAAAATGGATCATTGAATAGGGCCTACCCCTCCTTGGTGTAGATCAATGAACATTTTCATCCAAAACCTCTCAAGACTCGTTGCTTTGCTACTTGGGAGAGGCTCATGTAGGAGTTGGAGATCTTGGAGAACTCAATCTTTAACTCCCTTTGGTCCACAGCCCAAAGGGGGACTTGTCTTAATGGGTCCTTGAAGAGGTCTACTTACCTTTAGACTGCCATCTCTTGGCTAGGGGAAAATGCTAGTAAGGGTACCCAAAACCCTATTTCAAGTAGCCTTTCAACCTTAGTCTTGCAATGTTTATCTTTTATCACCCTGGTTGTTTTAACCAACTCCCTTCTAGTTGGTGGCCGTTGACACCTTTGGTGTGGCCAAGTGGTGCCAGTGTGAAGATGGCTGCTTCCAAAAGGCACCAACCTTCATCAAAACACTAAGAAATGAGAAGGCCATCCTCAAGGTCTAAGTCACAGACACCCAAGGAGGCATTGCACCAATAGGTGGAGGTCCAAAAGACATTCATGGGTTAGTGTGCAAACAAATAAAATAGTTAGAAGATGCTTTCTAAGATGAGAAAAGTGCAATGGAACTACAGGCTAAGGAATTGGAAGGCCTGAAAAGAATCCTAAAGTAGGCCATGGAGGGCATAAAATGGGGTAGATGTTAGCATCTAGCAGCAACTCAACACTTTTAGGAGTAGGATCTTGTTGTTGGCCAATCCCATCTCCATGGTGGATGAGGCCTCTAAATGTGTGGATGATTTCTACAAGGGAAAACTCAAAGGCCTCGGGGACCAAGCCAACTGGTGAGTAAAAAAGCCAAAAATGGCAAACCAGAGGCATTAGTGATTCCTAGATTTAGAGGTGCTTCGAGAGTTTTATAACAGGCGTATGTCTTATCATTTCCAGAAAAATGGGCTCATCCAGTCTAGATTTGTTAAAGGTGAGGGCATATAAGCCCCTAAGGGCTGAATTTGACATTCGGAAGGCTTAAGGTAAGGCCCTAAGTAACCCATCCTATGACCAGCGCCTCTTATTGGACCCCCGGAGAAGAAGGAAAAGGATATGGCCGATGAGTTTTGAGTTCTCTTTATAGTCACTTTACCTTCATTTTTGTACCCCTAAATTTTTATTAGTGAAGTTTGATTTCTTTTAAACTATTGCACTTTGTTGACAATTGCATAGGGCTACTGAAACACCCATTGTGGAAGTGGTGAGGTCATCTTAAAATGATGCCTCTTGGATCTTTTTAGTTGTCAGTCATAAAGACACAAATCTTGAAAAAAAATCAAACTTTATCAAAGAGATGCAATGAAACAAAACATAGTAGAGGCAGAGATCATCTGAGTGATACATCCTAGGCAATTTTTGGCCAAAAAAGTCCATGAGCTCGAAGACATCTCACCTAACTTCTTTCTAGACAATAAATGGATTGTCCTAGTTTGTCATTAAGGCCCCGTGCCTTAGATTCCTACCAGTCAACTCTGGCCTTACAAGCACTAACCCCCCCCATTCCTTGATTTCTTTCAATTTGACCTTGTCATTGTGAGTACGGGCTATCTTCTACTTAAATGCCTGCATGCAAAGGTTTGCATTCTCCCTGAATTCCTCAACAAGTCTAGTCTAGCTCTGAGCCTTTCCTTATTTTTTATCGATTAAAAAATTGTTCCCTTAAGAGAAGTCTGTGCTACCTCAATCAGTAAGAGAGCCTCCATCCCAGAGGCTGAGTTGAATGGGCTCACTCTTGTAGGTTTTCTGGGGGTTGTTCTGTGGTTCCACAGAACAATAGGCAACTTCTTAACCCATCCTACCCTGACCTCACCTAGCCTATTTTTTAGCCCTTTTTTATTGTGTGATTAGTTACCTTACCTACCCGTTTAACTAAGGGTAACCTATAGGAGAGAACTAAAGTCTGATTTTGTTTTCTTCAACAAATTCCTTAACTTGGCCATTATCAAACTACTTCTCATTGTCTATGATAATAGCCCAGGGAATCTACAAATGGCATTCATAATTTTAGTGAAAGGCTCAGCCTCCACCTATCCGGTGAAGTAGTTGATAGCCACAACATAATACATCACCTATCCTAGTGGCATTAGTTAGGCTCTAATCAATTCTAACACCCAAATAGCAAGCAGGCAAGGGAAATCCACCGATGATACTTAAGAGCAAGTGCTTCTGACCACAGGCTAGCCCCGTGACTCCCTGGATGGATCTTGGCAAGGACCTACTATTCTTCGTCCATAGAAAGACACCTCTGTAATGCATGAGGTAAATCCCCTTTTGTAGAGTTCCTATCCAAGGAGCACAAATTGCCCGAAGTGGATTATCAAGCCTCCTAGATGATTAGCTCTCTTAATCCTCAAGTTGATCAAGCCAATTTTCTCTATATCTTATAGCACAAAGTTTTTCTCTTGAAGACAAACTCGTATTAAGAAATAAACCCCTGGAAACAAAGTCTCATGAATAACAAGAGAAAATTAAACAAGAAACAAATGGCAATCACGAATAAAATTCAAACATGTATGAAAACACAACAAGATTCTCATGTCCATTAAGAGAGCAAAGGAACTTAGCTACTAAAAATTATAAAAGAAAGCTTCAAATCAATCATCCAAAATTTAGACACTAAAAAGAAATTGAAAAAGAAAAAGAAGAATTAATCCTCTACTAAGAAAAATTGATTTTCAAGTGTTAGGCCGAATTTCTTCAAGCTTGCCCTCTTGATTCTCGTTTCTTTACTCCTTTTTGTTGTCTATTCTATTTCCTTTTTTTTCCCTAGAAACACTAAAGGCCCTTGTATAAAAAGAAATGCATGCACCTTTCTCAAAAGTGAGAAATTAGTCAAACACTGTAACGCCATTTTAGCATCCCTTTGTACAAGTTTGGTGTTGTAAACTTCTGTCTCTCTAAGTTTATGTGCTTTATCCCTTGCCCATGCCAAACTAGCGTCACTATTGACAACCTTGTGCATTGGGATGCCAAGTTGGTGTCAATGTTTCCTTTCTCTGTCTCTTTTGCCTCTTTTACACACAACTTCCCAACATACACCAACATACAAAATATGCATAAAATACTTATCAAAATTACCTACTAAATAGCCAAAATTGATCACAATGATCCTAAAATCTACTCACTAAATAAACTTTATCACTCATATAGGCCAAAGTCCTTCAAAATAACGGGGAAGTGCTAAGGTAGTTCATCAGTCAAGGGGGATTGACACCTTGGTTAAAGAATGTTTCTAAGGTCCCTCTCCAGGTGATGTAACATGACTTTTATGTCAGAGTTACCTTCTTGTCATGGTACCATGATGTAGGACTCCTCGGGGCTTCTGGTACTTAGTTTCATGAGGCCTGGAAGGATGTCAACCCTTTGGACAACTGATGGGATTGAGGTGAGCAAATGACAAGGATAAGGATTTCGATTGGTGGAAGAGGTGGAAACATGTCTTGAGGGCTTAATTGGTGGTCGTAGAGTGGGTTAGAGTGGCCATTGGCAACGATTAGGGGTACAGCATTGTAGCATATTCTAGAATTGCCACATTAGCTTCCCTTAACAGAATATTCTTTATTTTCAATCGTATATTCACCGTTTTAATGACCAATGGTCTATTTGGGCTATTTTTAAAACAATAGTGGTTTATTTGGCCCAAAAGAAACATTAGTTGGTGAATCGGGTTAAACTGAAAGTATAAAGGTTTATTTGTGATTTTTGCTTTTACCCATCAGTTTCTGTTTAAGAAGCATGCCAAACTGAGGCTATTTTCCAGACTGAGGCTATTTTGGTCTTTTCAATATGCAGGGCCCACCATCATAACATCCGTTTAGATGGAGGTGAAGCTTGAAGGTAAGCTGAATAATTTTCAATTAGGAGGGTTAAGTTGTAACTCTTTCAAAATATTAGGGGGCAAGATGCATTTCGCCTAAAAGGAAACATGGGAGGGGGACTATCGAGTCAGCCTGAAATTCTGTATTAAGGACTGCCGCTCTCTGCCTTTCTGAATTTCAACGATTGATTTCTTTGAATGGGAATTTAACATATCATGCTTGTATGTCTTTCGCTTTTCTTCCACATTACGATCTTTTTTGCATTAGACTGGATCTGAAATTTTTTTGTGTTCGTGAGCAAGTACTTCCATGGATTCTAGAAATGAGAAACTAGTGAGGTAACTCTCTCTTGCTTAAATCTTGCGTTTTTTTGCTTGCCCCTTTCCGTTTCTGCTGATTTTAGTTCGTGGATCTTTGAGCTTGTAGGTTTTACAATGATGGGAAACATGCTCCGGATTTCTCCCGGCTAAAAGACAGGACTTCATATTCAGAAAAATCACTCCCAATGCGCAAAGCATCAGCCGCTTTATTGAAATCCAGGGCCGGACTAACTAGTGTCGATAATAAAGTTTCCAAGTTTGGGAGGTTTAGAGTTTTCCTAGAAAGCCATGAGCCTCTGAATCAGCGAATTCTGGATCCCGGTGGTGAGATTTTCTTGAAGTGGAACAGGGTTTTCCTCTTCTGGTGCTTGGTGGCTTTGTTCGTCGATCCATTGTTTTTCTATATGCCTTCTGTCAAGAAAAGTGACACGTCGTGTATGGACACTGATTTGAATCTAGGGATTGTTGTGACATTCTTTCGGACACTTGCGGATTTTTTTTACGTTTTGCACATAGTCATCAGGTTTAGGACAGCTTATGTGTCCCCTGTTTCCAGAGTCTTTGGTAAGGGGGAACTTGTTAGGGGTCCCAAGTTGATTGCTAAAAAGTATCTGAGATCAGATTTTTTCATAGATCTGGTGGCTGCACTGCCCCTTCCTCAGGTAGTTTCTCAAATCTTGGTTTGGGTACTCAATTCTGGTTTAAACGGGTAGTATAAAATCGGTTTCTTTTCTTACAGATTGTAATATGGTTCGTTATACCGGCAATTAGAAGCTCCCGTGCTGATCACACTACCAATGCTCTTGTATTGATTGTTCTACTCCAATATATCCCCCGATTGTATTTGATATTCCCATTAAGTTCCCAGATTATCAAAGCCACAGGAGTGGTCACAAAAACTGCCTGGGCTGGAGCAGCGTACAATCTCTTGTTGTACATGTTAGCTAGTCATGTATGTTATGCCACCTTCCCTGAACTTTTTCAGTTGTTAATTGGTGCTGGTTGTATCATTGGTTTTACTTTTGCAGTCTTTCTAGAATATATATGCAATCTTGATATTATTCTGTTGTAGGTGTTAGGAGCATCTTGGTACTTGTTGTCAATAGAGCGGAATGCGACATGCTTGAAATCTGAATGCAAAAATGAGCACAGCCCTTTAAGATGCTTTCTTCCATATTTGGATTGTCGCACAATGAATGATGCTGATCGTATGAAATGGGCAAATAGTACCGTTGTTTATAGCAGTTGTGACCCTAATAATGCTAATATTACTTTTGCCTATGGGATATTTGGAGATGCAATGGGGAAGAATGTTGTCAGCTCTAATTTCATCTCGAAGTATCTCTACTCTCTCTGGTGGGGTTTGCAGCAATTGAGGTACATTCATATGATACCTTTAGTGCATGCTTTATATAACATTTGTCTGTAATTTGTGAAAATGCAGCTCCATGATCTTCTCTAGCAAAATATATCCCAGTATATTTCTAAATTGACAAGACTTGTTTAGTTTTGTTGGTGATTCATGTGCAATTGTCCCTTGTTTCTTTCATGTTTTGATGCATTTCTTGGTTCTTAAAATTTCAGTTCTTATGGTCAGAATTTGAGTACCAGCACCTTCATTGGGGAAACCTTGTTTGCAATACTCATTGCCATCCTTGGTCTTGTTCTGTTTGCCCATTTAATTGGTAACATGCAGGTACTGGGGAGTCCTCTTTACTGTTTTTAAACCCTTAGACTTTGGTATGCTGTTATATTCTGTTGTCCTAAATCTATATGTGTAGTTATTTTAGCTGGCTGAAACTGTGTTTTGCTCCATTTTACCTGTCAGATGTATGACCTTAACTTTTTCTTTCGTGGTTGTGTTACAGTCTTGTATTATTGTTAGCTTTTGCACATTTTCATATTAGTACTGTGTAGAACAATGTGAATGCTTCAAATTTTGCTTGTGATTGTTTTATGTATTTGTCTTTTAATCTGTATGTATTGTTGCTTGAATTGGGGTTTTGGTTGAGAATTGAAACTCATTTGACTTCATAATGTTTCGTCCATTGCCTTGATCGAAATGTTAACTCTTAACAACAAATGCATATTCTATACTCTGTAATATCACAGATGCACAATCCTTAACCAAACTACTGAATACAGACATACCTGCAATCCATCACTGTAAGGCTTGAAGAGTGGAGGCTCAAGCGGCGTGACACTGAGGAATGGATGAGCCACCGTCAACTACCTCGAGATTTGCGAGAACGTGTTAGGAGATTTGTTCAGTATAAGTGGCTTGCTACTCATGGTGTTGATGAAGAATCAATCTTGCGCTCCTTGCCGCCAGATCTCCGCCGAGACATTCAACGGCACCTGTGCTTGGACCTCGTCAGACGGGTAAGCTCCCTTCATGGTGAGTTTGGTTTCTGCTTGCATGTCATGACAAATGGCACAACTTTTTAGGAGGGAAAAGGCGACACTGATACATGGGAATGTAACTTTTTGATAGCGGTCAGTTATCCATGCCTTTATCTCTGTTTATTGCTTTGTCTGGTCATACTATTGCCAGTTTAGGAGTTCTCTGTTGTTCGTTCTGGGTTATTGGTTATATATGTGCAGGAGAAGTCAAGGCCTCTATATTTTCCATTCCAGCTAAGCAGCTGACATGAACAAGCAATGTTTTTGTCTTAGGCCTCGTTTCAGAATAGCTTTTGGGATTAGTATTAGAGTTTCGGATTTATTATAGGTGAAGATAAAACTACTAATGTTAAAAGCTAAAATTCACCCTTAGATAGCTTTTTCTAAACTCTTTAACTCTCTAATCATTAACACTAATACTAAATGGAGCCTAAGTGAAATTGGAGCATGGATTAAGGGCCAGCTCTTTCTATGAGTTGCAGGTTCCCTTCTTCTCACAAATGGACGATCAGCTACTAGATGCCATATGTGAGCGCTTGGTATCCTCGTTGAGTACACAAGGCACCTATATTGTTCGTGAAGGTGATCCTGTCACCGAAATGCTCTTCATTATCAGAGGGGTGCTAGAGAGTTCAACTACAAATGGAGGTCGGACAGGTTTCTTCAACTCAATTACTCTGAGGCCTGGTGACTTTTGTGGGGAGGAACTGCTTTCGTGGGCATTGCTTCCTAAGTCTTCACTCAATTTACCTTCCTCAACAAGAACAGTTAAAGCCCTTGTTGAAGTGGAAGCATTTGCATTAAGAGCCGAAGATCTTAAATTTGTAGCCAATCAGTTTAGGCGTCTACACAGCAAGAGGCTACAACACACATTCCGTTTCTATTCCCACCATTGGAGGACATGGGCTGCCTGCTTTGTTCAGGCTGCTTGGCGCCGACACAAGAAGAGATTGATGGCCCGAAACCTGAGTACGATGGAGTCATTCTCTTTTTCCCCAGATCACCAAGTAGCAATGAGAGCAAAAACAGTAGATGGAGAGAATATCGCGCCTTTGAATTCTTCTCAAACAATACAGAACCTAGGTGTCACCATACTGGCCTCAAGATTTGCTGCAAACACACGGAGAGGAGCTCAGAAAATGAAGGATGTCGCATTGCCCAAGTTGCTAAAACCCGACGAGCCAGACTTTTCTGCGGACACAGATCACCTATAATTTCAATTCTTGAGGCTGCGAAAGAATATTGATGAGGGCTACGTAATTCAACCTTTATTGTTTTTGTAGATGCTTGAACACCGAGCTTTGAAAGAATAGCTCTGATTCCTTTATCGTTAATCAACTAATTCCTATTGTATTATCACATTTTTAAGTTCCATTGAAAAATTTAAATTAAAAAAATTGTGTGAATTAATTGATTAAATAATATTACAGTCCGACTAACACGTTTTCCAATCAGAGCTTTCATCGAAACTAAAAATATTGAGTTTCTCACTTTAAACTCCTTCAAAACTTCAGAAGTTAAAAATGCAATTGTTATATTTATCCAACTTCAAGATGCATTTGTCTAACTTTAATGCTTACATATTTAATTTTGAGATGTATTTGTTTAATTCTAATATCTACTTCCCTAAGTAAAATGAGCAAATTAGCCAATCATGTTTGTGCTATAATGCAAATCACTCATTATTGTTTTTCTTTCTTTTTTTTATAGTTAAATTTATCATTAACATTATCTTTTGATTGAAATAGCTCACTTTTGTTATGATCACGATGGTGGCCGATGATGTGACAAATGTAATCAACATGACAACCATATGTGAACGATGATATGTCATATTTTGTCCTAACTCAGCCCCTAAACTTTTGTACACACTACAAATCTCCCCTGAACTTTTTTTCTTCTCTTTCACCATCCTCTGCCTCCTTTCATTCTCTCTCCCCAGTTGTTGCCACATTCTTTAGCCATCTCGCCATCCAGCCCCCCCGCCTTTGCGCCCTCCCCCCCCAAAAAATCGCCCATATTCATCTGTCTCTCTCTGCGTTTCAATTTCTTTCCTCCTTCGTTGCCATCAACAGTCACTATTGCCCCGCTACCTGAAACCCAATTCCTCAACTTCAATTCTTCACCTTCAATCCCACCGCACCCGAAAAATCAAATGCGTCAAACTAAGGGAAGAAGAAGAACCAAAATCAAAAGTCGAACCCCTATTCTTCATCCTCAATCCCGTTCCTGTTCCGTTTTGGTCTACTCTGTCTTTCTGGGAATTGGAGACCCTAGAGATCTATGGCTCACAAATTGAAAGTCCTCTATGAGATCTTCCGGGTCAAACGCCGAAACCCAACTCAGTTTCTCAACCTTGTACAAGCCTCCGACCGCGAAGACTTTCTTATCATTGGACTCCTCACCGAGGTGCACTGGTCTAGGCCCATAGGCACCGGCTTCAGCACCATCAGAGACAACACCCCGTCGCTGCCTTCACCTTGCTCGGTTGAACCTTGTCTACGGCTATTTGACTCACTCCTCTCTCCCTTCTGCCGGATACCCATTAGCAGTTCCAACGTCCCCAATAATGAGTGTCGACTCAGTTAGGTTGACGAGTGGAAGGACAAAACCCACTGCCCGATTCACGCCCTCATCCTTTTCCGTTGTTGGTGGTGGAAGGACTGAGAAACCTGAGGTTCGGCTCAGTTAGGTACGACGCAGTTCCATCGGATCCAGGCAAGGCAAGAGTATAGGTTCAGAGGAGATTGGTTTTGTTCCTATTTGAAGGAGGAGAAACAAAGCCCAAAATTGGTTCAAAAATCCATGTTGTAGTTTTTCTTGGAGGATGCTAATGACCTGAAAAACAAGAATATTCTTTGTGTTAGTCTTGTAGGTACCTAATTTGCCCATATTTTGTTAGATTTCATTTGATTATAAATATAAGTGGCCTCTTAAATATAAAAAACATTATAATGGTTGATGTCCATTATTACAAAATGATAAGTAGGAGATTTGCCCCTTTTGCCACTTGTCTGAAGAATGAATTTGTCTAATTCTGATGTATAGTTGTTTAATTCTAGTATATATTTGTCTAATTTTAGAAATTAGGATGACGATAGTTATATTTGTCTATTTTTTAGATACATTTGTATAACTTTATTCCAAACATATGTAGTTTTGAGATACCTTTGTCTAGCTATGGTCTATACTTGTCTGAATCTGAATGAATTTGTATACTCTTTCCGTTTTGTAAAGTTTGTCTCTTTTACTATTCACAATAATTAATGTATGATTTTTTTTTAAATTTCTTATAGAAATATAAATTTTTTATATGAAAATAATACCTTAAAGACTCTATTTTATGAATATATTTTTTTAAATTTTTTTATAATACAAATTAATATAAATATATTTAAGTCAAATTTTAGTCAAAAAAAGGTAAAAGGTTAATCGTTTGTGAAACGGATGAAGTAGTTTATATATATATATCTGTTAAGTTTAGTCTAATTTTGATATAAACATGTCTACGTGTCTAAATCTGAAACACATTTGTTCAATTTAATAATTAGACATTATTTATGTTCTTTTGTGAGATACAATATAGAAGGAAAATAGTTGTAAACGATGGAGCATGTAATGCCAAGTTATCAAGTTTTGAGTTCATGATATTAGTTCCAAGTTTGAATTAGTTCTGCATGCATAATGTCATACTCTATATATAAACAATATCTTATACATGGTATCAGGTACAATAAAATATGAAGTCACCTTCAGATTTTGAAAAACTAGTTTTGGACAGTTAAACACCAGTTTCAGGCATTAAATCAATTAGATTTGGACATCCACTCAAAACTTTCAGATATTCTTTAACTAATTTTGGACAAACACTTGCCAGTTTCACATATTCTTAACCATATGGAGTAAACTGCATAAATGGTCTATAACCTTTAGTTAGATCTTTTAGTCCCTAACATATTGCATATTCTGTTTTGGTCATAAACTTATTAAAATTGTGTCATTTTGGTCCTTCACCAGATGAAATTCATTAACTAAGAATAATTGTTTGACATAAATTTTTAAAATTCTAATTTAAATATTCGGTAACTGTCTTCCAGTAAATTTAAATAGTTTATTTTTTTATAATAAATAGAAAATTTAAATTAGTAGTATTTTCTTTCTAAATAAAATAAGTTTAATTTACAGAGACAAAAAAATGCAATCTGAATTTTTCATTAACCATAAAAAAATTATTATACAGATTAAATTTACTATAAGACAGTTACCAGATAGTTTAAATTATGATCTAAAAAGTTGTTATCAGACAACTACTTTGAGTTAAAAAATTCCATCAAATTGGGACCAAAATGAAACATTTTCAATAGATTTAGGACTAAAATAAAACATTTTTAATAGTTTTAGGACTAAAATAGAATACTCAATAAGTTAGGGACTAAAAGAAAATAATGACTAAAGATTAGGGCCCATTTATGAAATTTACTCTAACAATATATTTCATCATATCCAAGAATATATAAGAATCACCAAACAAACAATGTGTTTACCAAAAGGCAGAAAGGACGTTTCTAGACTAATTATTATATTATAGACCTATGTCTAATTAGACATACTAATCTATCACTAATTCCCCTGTATATAGCCCACAAACTACTAAAGAGACTAACAAATTTACCCATGGACCAAAACTCATCATCATCTTCAAAAACCTTACCTCATTTTGGTCACCGCATCCGCTCCCATCGTCACTGCCGCCTCTGAGGAACTGTCATCATCTGCTTTCATATCTCGCAGCTATGCACCTCCAAATCTTCTTGTCACTCACAGCCCCTCGCTTTCAGATTGCAATGCTACTCACATCCAGATCTTGCATGTTGTCACTTGCCAGATCATGCCAATCACTGCCTCCTTGTCATGTTACTAATTGCTTCCACACATAAAAATGTCTACAATAAAACGTAAATGTATCTAATACAGTATGTGCAAAGTAGTATAAAAACAATTTATTATAATGTGAAATTAAAAGTGTCTGAAGCTATAGGAATAAGTGTCAGATTAAATGTTGAAAAATGCCTAAAGAAATATGTGAAAGTGTTTGAAAAAAATATTTATGAATCAACATATGAAAAATATGGTATTTTCAAAAAATAACTGTTTGAGATAATAAAAAAGCATCTGAACCAATAAGAAAATGGTTCTGATTGAATATTGAAAAATATCTAAAGAAATATATAAAAATGTCTGACTAAATAACTTGTGAACAATTTGTTTCCTTCAGAAAATAAGTGTTTGCAATAATTAAAAAAAGTGTCTAACTAAATATGTAAAAATGTCCAAATAACAGGGTAAAAGTGTCTAAATATTTAGACAAATGTTTAAAATAAAGGTATTTGATTCAATGAATAAAGAAATGTCTAAGTAAATGTTAAAAAATGTCTCAAGTGCAATACAAATGTCTAAACAATAACTAACAAAAAAATTATTTCTCTTTTGAAAAACAAATCAGTCATCTGCCTCTTCTTCCTCTCATCCCTCTCACCTTTCATTTCTCCACCACCTTCCCTCATAGCCGCTACCCTCCCTCATAGTCGCCACCCTCCCTCACTATCGCCACCTCCATAGCCACCCTCCCCCTCATAGCCTTCCCTCCCTCCACGCCTGTTTGCCTCGTTGCTTCACCTCCTCCGACTAGCCTTGCCACTTTGCCTCCACCCTCACTCCGCCTCACCTCGATCCTCCATGCTTGTTCACCTCACTGCTTCGCCTCCTCGTACTCACCTCGTCGCTTTGCCTCGGGCTTGCCTTGGGCTTACCTCGCGGTTTCTCCTTACCGATTGTTCGATCAGATCCCCGTTCTCTACCTCCTCTGGTCGCCACTCCTACGATCGTCTCTCCACTTTGCCTCCACCTTCACCTTGAACTCGCCTCGCAACTTTGCCTTCTCGGTTTGCTAATTCACATCACCGATCGTCCAATCAGATCCCTGTTTTTGAGTTGATTGTAGTTGATGGTGGCGCCAAGAACTTAAAGGATTGCTGGTGATCCAGCAGCCGATGGTTTGATAAGGGTTAGAGAAGACAAAACGTGATTTAGGGTAGAAGGTTTGATGGAAATTAACTAGGATGATAAAGGGTATATTTGAAAAATCACATGCTATGCCTAATTAGATATATGTTCATGATAGCCGCGCATTTTCTACATTGCCCAATTGGAAAAAGTGGGGCAATGAAATGTAAAATTCCTGGCCGTTCGACAAATAAAAAAATAAAAATAAAAATAAAGGAATGAACCCTGCCCATGATAATTTATCTAGAGCGTAGTTATACGATGCAAGCATTGTATAAACTCTACATTCACAGTCTTGCAATATTTACAAAGCTATCACTGCGTTAACATGTCTTATCAAAAGAACATTATTGTTTACAAGACTATCATGTCTTGAACAAAAAAATTTACAAAATGGATGACACATTTTACAAGATAATAGCAGCATCTTAAACAACACATCTTACGAAATGAACTTCATTTTACAATGGCAAAAATGCACAATTAGTCCTTTAACATTGTTGACTCAAGCGAGTTAGTCTTTTATGTATGACTCAATGCAACTTAATCCCTCAACTTTGAGAAATATAGAGGGTTAGTCCCTTTGTAGTCCAGATAAACTACAACATTAGTCGTAACTTTCAACCTTTCAATAAAATGACCCCTGCATTAAAAGATTTCATTCACACCAAACTCGTGGATTAACAAACTTTACTATATTTCCAAATAAAATAATAAATAATTAAATTAATTAAAATTGATAATTCAAAAAAAATTAGGTAAAATAATTTACAAAAACTCTAGTTATCTAATAATTTGCACTTTACTTATTGTCTAAAGAATCTATTTTCATTGATTTGTCAGAAAGTAAAAGAAATCCTTTCTTATTCTTTTCACTTTTACTTTGATCAATTATTTTTTCTAAGTATTTTCTTGATTTTTTGTTAAATAAATGCCTATTATTAATAGTTTATCTACACAAACAAATCATTCAATCTTTAACCTCATGATAATTTTCCCCTTGTCTTCATTCTCAGTTTTTCAATTTTTCTTTACTTCCTTACTTATTCAATTTTTTTTGCATATTAGTGTCTTCTTTTTGTTTAATTTGGATTTTTTTTCTAAGTAATAGTTGGAATCCATAAAACAAATAGTAATACAATATTCTAATTCAACAGTTAAATTAATTTTCTTTCCAAAATGTGCTACTTTTATCTACACATGGCTAAAGTAAATAGAGTCATAACCAAACAAACCAAGAATAATTGGACATGTAATTAAAAAACACAAATTGATCATTTTATGAAATATAATAAAATATGAAAGTTTTCGAAGCCAAAGAAATGAAGATAACAAAAACCGAGCTCTAAATTAGCTTTGATCAATAATGATTTTTTTTGTAAAGAAAAACTAAAAGCAATCAAGTGGATTGTAGAGATTTGATGCTAATTTTTATTAATAATAATTAGATTTCTTAATTTTTATTTACTCTTACTATAAGTTCAAAATTATAATCTTAAGTTTGAAATTACAATTTTCTTTTGCTCTTTTTTTATTGAAGATTTCAGGATCTCATGATAACATATCTTTATGTTATCTACTCATGTACATGCCACATGCATTTTGATCATTTGAGTTCAACATGAGTACAAGCATGCATCATTCTAATTTGTTTAACATATTTTGTGCATTTGATATAGCATGTTAGTTTTACATACATATTGTGGCAAACAAATCCTAGCATGCTACTAAGAACATTCATGTAAATAATGAATGAAACCTAGCATGCTACTAAACCATGAAAAAGGTGTGTACCTTTCTTCTTGATTATCTTTGGCAAAAACTTGAGGAAGAACTTGATCTTAGAGGAACACCTTGAAGCTTGAATTGAGATGAATAATCTCAATATAATTCCACCCACAATGCTCTAAAATGGTGTCTAATATTTCGGCCACTAAAAGAAAGGAAGGAGGAGACTTTTCTCTCAAGAAAAATGGACCAAATGGAATGCCTTGGAGTGCTCTAAATGGCCGGCCACTAAAGGCTATTTATAGATGACCAAAAGGCACACCTTTACACCAAGCAAGGTGTCCTTTAAGCCAAAGAACACTTCCTTTGGCCAAAGGTCATCTATGGTGGCGAAAATACATTTCTCTTTGGCCAAGGAACACTTCCTTTGGCCTAAGAGACATGTTCCTTTGGTCAAGAGACATCTCTTGGTGCTATAACCAACCCATGGCCAAATATACATGTCTCTTGATGTTAAAGGACATCATTCTTGGTGCAATAACCACCCCAACCACCTTATAGCTGAATATACATGTCTCTTGATGTCAAAGGACATCATTCTTGGTGCAATAACCACCCCAACCACCCCATGGCCGAATATACATGTTTATTCACTCAAGGAACACTTCTTTTGGATGAAAGGACATGTTCTTTTAGCCAATAGTCATCTCTTTTGATGAAGAGACATACCTTTACACAAAAGATGTGTCTCTTGGTGGTTTTGAGCTAAAAGAAAGGTGAGCTGGCACAAAGCTAGCTCACTATACTACTTATGCACCATTGAGCTCCTTTGAGCTCCAACCAAGCACCATGAATTGAGGTCTAGGTCTTAGAGCTGACCTAAAGCTGCAGTTAGCTGCTCTCAGCTGAAGTGAACTGAAGTCCAGCAACACTCAGCTACCAAAACCTGAAGTAAGCTGACTTGAGCTAACTTGAGCTAAAGTCCAGCTACCTTGAGCTACTTATAGCTGAAATGAGTTGACTTGAGCTGAAGTCCAGCTACATTCAGCTACCAAAAGCTGAAGTGAGCTGACTTGAGCTGACTTGAGCTAACTTGAGCTGAAGTCCAGCTACTTTGAGCTACTTATAGCTGAAGTGAGCTGCAGCTAAGCTACTTTGAGCTACTTATAGCTGAAGTGAGCTGACTTGAGCTAACTTGAGCTAAAGGGAGCTACTTCTAGCTGCCTTAGATAGCTATTCAAGCTAGAGTTAGCTCAATGAGCTCAAATCCTATCTTAAAAGGATCTTGGTGCGCCAAGAATTCCAACAAACTCCCACTCGCACTAAGATGCTTTTAAACTTCCAGCTCCCACTCAAAACAAAACTCCTTAATCCTTATAGCCGAAATAATCTAGACACTTCTACATATATAGAGTTGTGGGTGCGACCTCAGGCACACACACACCAAGTCTCTTCTATTGAGGTTGTTAGACTCTCAATAGAAGATTGTCCTCTCCTCATAGTTTGAACTTCTTCAAACTTTCTTTGAACACATCAAATTCAAGTGTGTTGCTTAAACACATCAAGCTTGCTTGAACACATCAAGTTATGCCTTTCAGACCCCAGACATATGATACACTTCTTAATCACAATCAGTCTCTTTCTTAGAATTTCAACTCCTTGAAATCCATGATTGTATTAAGCATTGAGTACTCATTTCAATCACTTGTCATTCAATCTAGCATACTACTCACAGTAATATGTGGGCCCAAGATTGAATTTAGTGAACGTGTATCATCTTAATGTCTTTCCTTTTAGCTTCAACTACTTAGGTCAATGAGTTAACATGATTACCCAAAAGGAGGATACTCCAGTCTCATTTCTCTAAGACCTTCGACAACCAATCAAAGTAATCATAATTAACTCAACTTCCTAATAGCAAGCCATAGTCACTAAGAGTCTGATTCGAAGAATCTCACACTAAGCAAGAATAGAGACAACTTGCTTAAATTCTTCTCTGGTCGTATTTCATGGTCATGGAACACTTGGAAACACATCCATTAAAGTTCCATAATACACTTCTAAGGTGTTTTACTCATGTCACTCCCACTTGGAGTGATCTCCATTCCAATTGAGGAGTGTGTCATTTCTCCCTCTTAAAACACCATGAAGTGTACTCCTCTTAACATATAAAAGGAGGACATGTCAATAACCATGAAATTTCTCCATGTAAGCCTTAGCTTACATCTAACATAGGCTAGGATGTATGAATGGTCATACAAACTGAATGCACCAAAGCATTGAATCTTGATTACTCATAATCAAGGCGACCATAAAAGCTAAAGTGTCATGTGTTGGAGCATGACTCCCACTTAAATGTATCATTCACTTAAGTTTCATTTAAGTCTTTAGCCAGTCTCATCCTTAATCTTACACAAAGATCAAGGGCGAATGACTTGTGTGAGAAAGTCATCCTCTGCCTATGTTTGACATGTTCATTTGTTCGTTGTGATTCATAAAATTGAACTGAGTATTTCATAAAATACATAACATGTGTGACACCAAAGAGGTGAAGTACATCCAACATTTACAATCTTCTAAGACCCATTGCTCTAACATGTCGAGCAAATACAAGTGGTGGCAATGGCTTAGTGAGAGGATCTGCCACCATCAGGTCTGTAGAAATGTACTCAATCCTAACTTCACCTTCTTCAATTGCATCTCGCACAAAGTTATATTTCATGCTAATGTGCTTGGTCTGTCCATGGTATTTGGGGTCCTTGGTATAAGCCATGGCTGCCATACTATCACTGTAAATAGTAATAGGTTTCTCAATAGAAACCCTGGACTCCAAATTCTTAAGGAAATAACCTAGCCAAAGGGCTTCTTGTACAGCTGAGGCACGTGAAACAAATTCAGCCTCCGTTGTGGAGAATGCTGTACAAGTTTGCTTCTTACTACACCAAGTAGTAGCCCCACCATTTAGCATGAAAAGATAACCAAATGTAGACTTGCTGAAGTCTCTATCTCCTCCCTAATCAGCATCAGAATAGCCACGTAAACCAAGGTCTTTACCTTGGTAACAAAGCCAATAATCCTTAGTACCGTTGAGGTACCTTAGGATCCTCTTGACACTCTTCTAATGCTCCAGACCAGGGTTGGAAGAATATCTTGCTAGAAGTCCAACCGCTTGGCTGATGTCTGGCCTTGTACATAACATGGCGTACATCAAGCTACCAATGGCACTTAGGTGAGGGATCTGAGCCATTTCTTCCTTCTCCTTTGGAGTCTTAGGACATAAGTCCTCTCCAATCTTGCAACCATATGCAAGAGGTGTACTCATGGGCTTTGCATTTGTTAAGTTGAACCTTGCAAGAATCTTATCAATATAAGGCTCTTGAGAAAGGGCCAATAGCCTTGCCTTTCTATCCCTTAGGATCTTAACCCCTAGGATAAAGGCAGCCTCTCCCATGTCCTTCATATCAAAGGTGGAAGACAACCATCCCTTGATGGTACTTAACAATGCAAGCCCATTACTTGCAATCAGTATATCATCTACATATAGAGTCAATACTGCAAAACTAGACCCAGAAGAGTACAAGTATACACAATGGTCTTCATGCATCATCACAAAGCCATAGCTTGTGATTGCATGGTGAAACTTCAAGTACCACTGTCTTGAAGCTTGCTTAAGACCATAGATAGACTTCTTTAGTCTACACACCTTGTCCTCTTGACCCTTTTGGACAAACCCCTCAGGTTGTCTCATATATATCTCCTCACTCAAATCACCATTGAGAAAGGCGGTCTTTACATCCATTTGATGTAACTCTAGGTCTAGATTTGCCACGATGGCAAGTAATATCCTGATGGAAGTGAATTTTACAACAGGAGAGAAGGTGTCTTTGAAATCAACACCCTCCTTCTGTGTAAAACCCTTGGCCACCAAACGGGCCTTGTATCTTTCGATACTTCCATCAGAGTTCACCTTGATCTTGAGAACCCACTTGTTCCCAATTGCCTTACGGCCTGGAGGAAGATCACTTAGCTCCCAAACCCCATTGAGATGCATTGAATGCAACTCATCCTTCATTGCATTTAGCCACTCTTCCCTCTGTGCACCCTCAAGAGCCTCCTTAATGTTACTTGGCTCATCTATCTCAGATGCAACCAAATTTGCCTCACTATCCAAGATCCACCATTCTTTAGGTGGTCCAAATTTCCTCATTGATCTTCTCAATGTAGGCTGAGATGGAGGCAACTCATGCTCCATCTCTTGAGGCTCAACATTTTGCTCTTGAGTATCCTCAACTCCCTCTTGAACAAAACCTTCCTCTTGGAGGTCTTGCTCATGTTGGTCCACAACAACAGGCATTTCTGGAGCCATTGCTCCATGTGGTTGAGGTACTCCCTCTAGAGTAGGTGCATGTGTCCCAGGTGTCCTTATGACACTTGGTTGATCCTCATCTAGGATCTGGCTTAATGAGGTTAAGTCACCACATTCACCAACTTTGGGGAACTCATCCTCCACAAAGTTAGCATTCCTTGCATCAAAGATGTTCCCAGTTTTGTGACTTATATCCAAGAACACATAACCCCTAGATTGTTCAGCATAACCAAGGAAGGCACACCTCCTCCCTCTTGGACCCAACTTTCCCAAAGGGTGGTCCGTTATGTGAACATAAGCTAAACAACCCCAAGGGCGTAAATAGCTTAGATTAGGAGTTTTCTTCTTCCATAACTCATATGGAGAAGAGTTCACATTCTTGGTGGGTACTCTGTTAAGGACATGAACTGCATATAGCAGTGCATCACTCCAATAAGTGATGTCTAAATTGGCCTTTGCCATCATGGAACGTACCATGTCCATAAGAGTTCTATTCTTCCTCTCAGACACTCCATTCTGTTGGGGTGTCCAAGGAAGAGTGAACTCCCTCTCAATACCCTTCAAGTCACAAAATGCCTTGAATGCATTTGATGTATACTCTCCACCCCTATCTGTCCTCAAGGACTTAACCTTCTTACCTACTTGGTTCTCAACCAAGTGCACATACTTCTCAAAGCATGCCAAGGCCTCTGCCTTGTTTCTCAGTAAGTAGATGTGGGTGAATCGAGTATAATCATCTGTGAATGTGATGAAGTACTTGAATCCATTTCTGGATTCAACCCTCATTGGCCCACACAGGTCAGAGTGAACTAAACTTAGTGCCTCACTTCTCCTAGTTGCTTTGCCAAAAGGCTTTCTTGTGGCTTTGCCCTCTAGGCATGATTGGCAACTTGGAAGGACAACCTTGGTCAAGGAACCTAGCAAGCCACTCTTAGCTAGCTTGTCCATTCTATCTTGACCAATATGACCCAACCTCTCATGCCATCTCATTTCATTTGTGACCTCTGTCACATAGCAACTAGGACTTGCAACAGAATGGTCAGTTGGCTTCAACTCATAAAGCCCATTATTAACTGAACAAGTGCATACTATCTGATCATCTTTAATAATAGACACATTATTATTAAAGAAATTAAAGCAATAATTGTACTTCAACATACAACTTATAGAAATCAAATTTCTACAAATGTTTGGTACATACAATACATCTATTAGATACAAATATCCAATATCTATAGGAATTCTACATGTTCCTATGCCTTCTACTTCCAGCCTGGCATCATTCCCCACTGAAACGTGCTTAGCTCCTTTTGAGAGCTTCCTGTAGGCCACAAACCAGGACCTGTCCCGGGCTATGTGGTCTGTTGCTCCCGAGTCTACAATCCACAAAGAATTGCACTCAGTTAGTAATGTACATGACACAACATGTACAATGGAAGTAGAAGGGTATGTATGTACCTTGGGTGGACCCTTGCAATCTTTTGCAAAGTGTCCTTTATGCCCACAGTTGAAGCACTTCAGCTTGCTTATGTCCCGCTTCTTCTTGAACTTTTTCTTGGAAGCAGGACCTTTTCCCTTGCCCTTTCCCAGCCCTCCTTTCCCACCATTCTTCTTCCATCCCTTCTGGATAGAAGATGAGGCAACATATGCCCTAGAATGGTCCTTGAGGGCCATTACTTCAGCCTCAAGGAGGAGGTGACGAGCAATGTCATCAAATGACATTATTTGAGGGTTATGGCGTAAGTTGACCTTCATCAACTGCCATTCCTCATCGGGCAAGGAACGGATTATTGCTTGCACTTGTTGCTCATCAGTGAGCACATGCCCTGCTGTCTTGAGTTGGTGGATCATGCGTGACATCTCACGCAAGTGAGCACTCATAGAGTGATCAGCACGCTTCACATAATTCTCAAACCTGAGAATCATTGAGCGTTGTTTCTCTACAGAAACATCTCCATACTTGGCCTTGACTGAGTCCCATATGGCCTTGGCCCCCTCAAGCATGGAGAATTCCACCATAATCTCATCCACCATAGTGGAGAGGAGAGTGACTCTACACATAGAGTTCTTCTTTAGGAATGCCTCATAGGCAGTCCTATCCTGTCCCTCAGCAGGAGGCATGATCTCTTGAGTGAGCACATCAAGAGTATCTTGCTCAGTTAAAATGAATTTGACCTTCTGTTGCCAAATTGAATAGTTTTCACCATCCAATTTGAGGTCACGGTTTAATTCTGCAACTATATTCTTACAAGCCATCTACATTGATGCAATTCACATGTTTTAGTTCAATTTACACAACAAGACTCAACAAAGCAACATGTGTATGAAACAACTTCTAACATGCTCATATATGGCAAAAGAGATGCATATAGCATTCAATCAGAAATACACAAACATGCCTTCATTGCTTCATACACATATCCTTCATTAGCCTTATCACAATCATACACATATGTATGATCCTAAATCATGCTTACTATATGTAACATATACATGTTCATGACCTAGGCTCTGATACCAATTGAAGATTTCAGGATCTCATGATAACATATCTTTATGTTATCTACTCATGTACATGCCACATGCATTTTGATCATTTGAGTTCAACATGAGTACATGCATTTTGATCATTTGAGTTCAACATGAGTACAAGCATGCATCATTCTAATTTGTTTAACATATTTTGTGCATTTGATATAGCATGTTAGTTTTACATACATATTGTGGCAAACAAATCCTAGCATGCTACTAAGAACATTCATGTAAATAATGAATGAAACCTAGCATGCTACTAAACCAAGAAAAAGGTGTGCACCTTTCTTCTTGGTTATCTTTGGCAAAAACTTGAGGAAGAACTTGATCTTAGAGGAGCACCTTGAAGCTTGAATTGAGATGAATAATCTCAATGTAATTCCACCCACAATGCTCTAAAATGGTGTCTAATATTTCGGCCACTAAAAGAAAGGAAGGAGGAGACTTTTCTCTCAAGAAAAATGGAGCAAATGGAATGCCTTGGAATGCTCTAAATGGCCGGCCACTAAAGGCTATTTATAGATGACCAAAAGGCACACCTTTACACCAAGCAAGGTGTCCTTTAAGCCAAAGAACACTTCCATTGGCCAACATCTATGGTGGCGAAAATACATGTCTCTTTGGCCAAGGAACACTTCCTTTGGCCTAAGAGACATGTCCCTTTGGTCAAGAGACATCTCTTGGTGCTATAACCAACCCATGGCCGAATGTACATGTCTCTTGATGTCAAAGGACATCATTCTTGGTGCAATAACCACCCCAACCACTTTATGGATGAATATGCATGTCTCTTGATGTCAAAGGACATCATTCTTGGTGCAATAACCACCCCAATCACCCCATGGCCGAATATACATGTCTATTCACTCAAGGAATACTTCCTTTGGATGAAAGGACATGTTCTTTTAGCCAATAGTCATTTCTTTTGATGAAGAGACATACCTTTACACAAAAGATGTGTCTCTTGGTGGTTTTGAGCTAAAAGCAAGGTGAGCTGGCACAAAGCTAGCTCACTATACTACTTATGCACCATTGAGTTCCTTTGAGCTCCAACCAAGCACCATGAACTGAGGTCCAGCTCCTAAAGCTGACCTAGAGCTAGAGTTAGCTGCTCTTAGCTGAAGAGAACTAACTTAAGTTGAAGTCCAGCTACATTCAGCTACCAGAAGCTAAAGTGAGCTGACTTAAGTTGAAGTCCAGCTACATTCAGCTACCAGAAGCTAAAGTGAGCTGACTTGAGCTGACTTGAGCTAACTTGAGCTGAATTCCAGCTACTTTGAGCTACTTATAGCTGAAGTGAGCTGACTTGAGCTAAAGGAAGCTACTTCTAGCTGCCTTAGATAGCTATTCAAGCTAGAGTTAGCTCAATGAGCTCAAATCCTATCTTAAAATGATCTTGGTGTGCCAAGAATTCCAACATTTATTGGCCATGTCTTTATGTTTCTTCATTTTATTTGGATGGTTTACATAATATTTTTTTGTTATAAAATCAATATGTTCAAAGAGTAAGTGTAAAAAAACAACATAAGAAGCTAAAGTTAATGAGCTTTCTCTTTGGGTTTACACACTATGAGAGAGCCAGAGTTTCCCCTCACATTTTCTAGGGGCCATTATGTAGGATCGCAAAGCATGGCCAACCACTACTCTCCTGAGGTCAAGGATAGAAAGTAATTCAAGGGAGGGGACAAACTTGGGCTACAAATGATGGTGCAGTTTCTGAGTTTGAAAGCACCAAGATAGAGTCTTATTATTAAGGTTTTCCTGTGATTCTGGGATTAAGGATTCCTGCAAGTTCTGAGCAGGTGTGTGCACAAAAGAATGTGCTAATTCTAGGTGGAGATGAGAAGTAGGTAATCCCAATGAAGGAGTAGCAGTCCTTTTGTAAAGAGGAAAGGACAGAAAAGCACCTAGTGTGAAGAAGCACAAAGCAAATTTAGGGAATTCCAATGAATAGTGGCAATACAATGACGTAGTGGCTGGGGATTGCCACCTAGTGAATAGGATGATGCCTTCACAAATTGGTGCAATTGAGGAGGAGGGGCTTTGGAAATTGCGATGAAGGATGTTGCAAAGGCAGTTCAAAAGTAAAAGTGTACCCTTGTTGGCTATGTGGTGGGGAGCAATCCTGCTTATATGGCAATAGAGAAATATTTCAAGGAGTAGTGGTCGAGGGTGGTGGTATCGAGAATTGATCATCATGGTTTAGGATGGTTTACGTTCCGTTTCGAGAATAAATGAGGTAAGGAACAAATGTTGTTTGGAGGGCCATGGCTCATATCAAATAGGCTGCTAGTGCTGAAATCTTGGACTCCAAAGTTTAATTTTGAAAAAGAAGATATGTCCATGGTCCTAGTCTAGGCATAAATTAAATGTGGTGTGCATTCTTGGGGTGAAAAGGTATTGAGTAAATTTGTGAGTAAGATTGGATGGCCTATCTATGCAAATAAATTAACAACAAAAATGGAGATGGTTTCTGTGCTTAAGTCTTAGTGAAGGTTGATATGGCAAAGAAAGTTAAACATGGAATAAAAGTTAGGCATGCTTTTGGAGACAATATGGAGGTTTAGGTCTACTATGAATGGCTTCCAAAATTTTGTAAAAAGTGTTGTATGTTGGGGCACTTAGTTGAGAAGTGGCCGATGAAGTAGCATGAAGTCAAAGTTTGTCAAATATAGGTGCCTAAGTAGAAGAATGATGGTAACAAAGAATTTGTTTAGGGGCATGATGACATGGAAGTGTTGACTTAAGGAATAAGAGGGGCAAACAACCAAGTTAAGGATGGTTTCTTACTGGTCTAGAAGTCCCCTAGTCGACTGCCTAAAATGCGGGCCACCATCTATAACAGTTAACAATATGCAATGGGCACTTTCTTTCCCTAATCCTAATGTTGATTTTTCTCCATCAAGTGCATCTGATCACTCTTCGATTCTAGTTTATCTTGACCCATGTGCTAGTAGATAGAAAGTTTAGTTTCACTTTCTAAATTATTGGGTGAAAAATGAGGCCGTTAAAGGTAGTGTTAAGAAAGTGTGGGAGATGGATATGGTTGAAATTAGGATGTCTGTTCTTTATAGGAGGCTGAAACCATTAAAGGAGACTTTAAGGAAATTAAATAAGTGCCAGTATAGTAATATTCTAAGGCAAGTCAAAAAGGTATTGAATGCATTGCATGAGCTCTAGTTATGGATGACAGTGGAGCATTAGAATATGGATATCCATGTTAGTATTGTGCCCAAAAGCCAATGATGAAATAATTGTATTTTGCACATTGAGTCATAATATTTTATTAAGGCATTAATCCAGTAATTGTGTTTGTTATATATTTTCTGTGTGACATAATCAAACGTAATTATAACCCTAGAATAATAGTATTCTTAAATATCCATGGTCTAGTATTATTGTGGAGTGGGTTACAATAATACATAACGACTAGCATATCTGGAGACTAATATGAGATATGTAGTCTACATATGGTTACAAGTTGGAGAACTTGTGTACTAGACTAACCCACCATGAGAACGCTACATGGATCATTATATGAGTGTCATAAGTGATTCTCATAGTGATCATGGTATATATAGTCCTTTGACCTAAGGTCATCAAGGTTCCCTACATGTAAATCACATACTTTGATACTTCCTTTTGATTGCTCGTAACTGAGTGAGCATGAAGGTGGTCATTGGGTATGTCAGAAATCATGCAGAGGGTTTTGTATGATTAAGATGGGATTTGTCCCTCCTATGTAACAAGAGTGATATCTTTAGGCCCCTTGATAGAGTGAGACTAAAAAAATGCATGGCCATGCTCAGATGACTTGATATACGATATCAATGTCATTAGTTTAAGTTTGTCTACTCGAGAATCAAGAAACCAAAAATTGGGCTATACGAGAGTGACACATTCCATATATTGTGCTTAGTCTTGATATCTTGAACAAAGGGACAATGACGTATATGGATAATGATCATAGAGCTTTAGTTGAATCACCCACTATCTTGTCACTTCGGTAGAAATGATGTGTTGCTAGACACCACTCATTGCTTATCATCATAAATGTGATTTATAATCATTACCAACATGGGAAGAGCCTATTGGGTCACACACATAAAGCTTATTTGGATTATTTGAGTGCATGGGCTAATTTATTTGGGTTATGGTTTCATGATAATTTCGTATTAATAATTGGCCTAAAAGTTAAGCCATTATTAAGCCTAAAATGAAACCTAATTGGATTAGGGCTTCGAAACCCATTAGGCTTAAGAGTTGAGTCTCACTATAAATACATCAAATAGTAAGAATTTGGTAGCTCTTACCCTAGCCTCCCAAACGGATGAAATCAGAAGTGTTCTAAAACCAGCAGCACTCTTCTCTTACCATTTGTTGAAGGATGAAACCTAGCACTGTAGGCACAAGAGAAATGCATACGTTAGGATATGGTGGAGGCGTGGTGATCCTGAGAGGCTCGTGTGGATACCGTAAAGAGCTTGAACAGGCCAACTGTTCAAGTTTTATGATTCAACTCAATAGTTGGGTGAAAGATCTCAACCAAATTAGGTATGAAAAATTTCGAACACCATGTTTAACCCATTTTGCTTGGATCTTTGAGGCTTTCAGTTATATTCCGCTGCACTTGTCTGGCTATTGAAACCCAACAGTGATACCAGAGCTACTTGTGAAACCCTAAATCGGGATTGAATGTCGAATTGCATGACATGTTGTGTGTTTTAATGTTTTGATCGTGATTAATTAGATTGATTCATGATGCATGAAACCAGAACTCGTAATGTATGTATGAGATATATGAAGAAACGACACAAATTGGTTAATAAGATTAACCCTAAATTGATTGGTATGAGATACCTATATGGATTAGGATTCTTGCAATAGCTGCAAAACCTTAGCATGGATCAGATTAGGGCTGTTTGGGCGCCAAGAGTAGAGTACTTTTGGTAGCTTGAATAGAGGTGGTCTCGAGTGCTTAATTGCTCAAAATAGAAGATCTTAGGTAACATAATTGTTAACTGGCCAGTGGGATCGCCGTATGCGAAACGTGACATTAGTAAAAACTGGCTGATCAATGTGCGGTAATTGGCACACAATTTTTTTGAATAAGATTTGACATGATATGTTGATTGGTGGTTGAAGCATGGTGCATGGTTATAGCCCTTGTTGGTTGTATTTGTAAATACGGCCTACAAGTCATGCCTTATTCTTGTTATTCTCATTGTACATTCTATTCTCACCTTACTCCCCTCGAATATAACTCGAGGGTTCCTATTATTAATGTAATTGTACAATATGGGATCGTCCAAGGTGGTGTGTCCAAGAAGGTGACAACAAAAGGGCAAGTAACCAATGAGGAAAAAGAGCTTGTGAAGACCCTTTTCTTTTTTTAGGCTTTTATGATATTTTCATTGGCTTGAGAATATCGCATAGTTTGGGCTAAAACCATGTCATGTTTACTTTATTGTTAGCATGAGATGCATGTTTTATATTTGTATGTGATACATGTATAAGACAACCAGAGATAATAATTGGTGAAATCAAAAGGAAAAAATCCCTCAAACAAAATATTAAGTCATTAAATGTGATGCCTTCCAAATGTTGGCACTCATCAAGACTTTGATGAACATTGGGTGAGTTTGCCAAAGCAAAGCACCTATGTTCATCTTGGTAAGGCACAATGGGATAATAGTGATATCCAAATTGCTAACTTTGGGTCCTACTTAACTGAGTTGTCCCAATAGGATTGGGGACTTAGAGGCATAAGGTTGGGCTTAAGTTCATGAGATGAGCTTGGACAAGTGTTGTTGACCCAACTATCCAAGATTTGCATGAGATGAAATTGATGAAGAGTTGCCTACCTAAATAACTACAACTTGAGAAAAAAACCAAAGCTGACTCAGGTTGTGGTGAAATATGGATCTTGGTCCACTAGAATACCTTAACGCTAAGGTGTTCCAAAAGAATATCAAGGGTTATTATTTTGAGTAAAATAGTGGGAGTATCATTTAACAAAAGTCCTTATTAAATGAATTAAAATGCATGACTCTTACACTGCATATTTACTGTTGTAGATAAGGATGGCACAAACCACATCAACACTTTCGTTGCAATTGATCCTTGAGAAGGAAAAACTGAATGGGACCAACTTTCTCAAATGGTACCAAAATTTGAGGATAGTCCTTAAGCAAGAGAGAAAAACTTATGTCCTAGAGCAGCCCATTCCGAATGAGCCTGCTACCAACACTCCAAGAGCTAAAAGGCATGCTCACAAGAAGCATTCTGATGATGCTTTATATGTTTCTTGCTTCATGCTTACTGCCATGGAATCTGAGCTTCAAAAGCAACATGAAAACATAAGGGCGTTTGATATGATCGAACATCTCAAAATGCTCTTCCAAGAGCAAGCTAGGTATGAGAGGTTTAATACCTCTAAGGTATTGTTTCAGTGCAAAATGTCTGAGAAAAGTCCCGTGGGTCCCCATGTGCTCAAGATGATTGGGTACATTGAGAATTTTGAGAGCTTGGGATTTGCCCTTCAGAAAGAGTTGGCTGTTGACGTACTCTTGTAAACGTTGCCCAAAAGCTACAGTCAGTTCGTCATGAACTATAACATGAAAAATCTTGACAAGTACGTCACTGAATTGCTCAACATGTTAAGAACTATTAAGCAAAACCTTAAGAAGGCTAAGCCCATTTTGATGGTTCAAAAGGGCATGGGAACGGGAAAAACCAACAAGACGAAGAACAAAGCTAAAGGAAAGTCCATTGCTAATTCTTCTTTAGTTGCACTGAAACCATCTAATGGTGTGGCAAAGGAAGGGGAGTACTTCCATTGTAAGCAACTTGGACATTGGAAGTGCAACTGCAAGGCCTATCTTGAAGAACGTGCTAAGGAAAGGGGAAGTAAGACTTTCACTTCAGGTATTTTTATTATAGAGGTTAACATTTCTGCTTCCTCATCTTGGGTATTAAATATTAGATGTGGATCTCACATTTGTGAAAATGTGCAAGATCTAAGTAGGAGTCGAAGATTGGCCCGAGGTGAAGTGGACCTACGTGTTGGAAATGAATCAAGAGTTGCTACTATGAGGGAATCTTCTCGCTTACCCTGATATAGGGTGTTCCTAGGATCTTTGGATAATCAGAATTTAGTATTTCTGCTCTTAGTTGCAAATGGCTAAGCTAATACTTGTGTTGTTAAACTGCAAGCATTAACTTATGTACACATAACACTTAACTCATGTACATCTATGAGCAACCATAGTGTATATACAGATATATACACTAAGTAAGTCCATACACACTAGTCAAACTAGAGGAATTTCCGTAATACCTAAGTACCTAATAGGTACAAAGTCTGAGACTATCAAATTAACTCCCACCTGAGCAAAAAAGCTCTAGAAATGAGAGGTCCAACTTCTCCTTATGCATTTTGCCTGTATTTGTCAAGGCTATTTTAAATAACTTAGTTAGTACAATAATATTACTAACCAATAACTTAGAATCATTAAAGATTCATGGTATTTTAAATACCCGCACCAAAACCTTGCTTAATAACCCTTCGATAGGTGTTAGGCTTCACACTACTAGTATCTGCACAATGTGATACTTAAAGGAATGAGAATCATAAATTCTCAGTAAGGAATTAAATACCTGCAAAATAAACTTTAGGACCCAGCATATATAACATATATATACACATCTTAACGTGAGCTCAAAACATTATGAGGTCTTGACTAATGGCCACTGGTACGGGTTCTATAGCGGGGAACCCATCCTCAACTTAGTCCTTTTTACAAGAGCTTAACTCTTACCTTAGCAAGCTTAGCTTGCCACTACATACCCTTACTCACACTATACAGGAGTTCTTGGTGGCTCATTCTTACCAAGCTTGGTAGCTTAGCTAGGGTACTCTTGAGCGTCAAAGCCCATCTTGAATACTTAGCACCCTGTATACTTACTTTAGGGCTATTTAATTACTTAGTCCTTAAGCCACTTCTTGTCCACCTCTTACTCCCTTAATTAATGCATTATAAAATAATTCATAATGCATCAATTTAAACTTGAACTTAAAATCCCTTATCTTGAATAATTAATGCAAGCAAGCACCAACTTCAATGTCCTTAGGGTCTCTATTTTTGTATTCTTTTTTGTACCCTTTATAGTAGCTTGAGTATTTCTCTTTTAATTAATCATTTAGCTACATAAATAAACCATAATTAGGACAATACCACAACCATCCTTATGGATTAAGTGGTTAGGAAAAACCCTCTCAATGGATTCCAATTAACCAGCCTTTTACTCAACACACATATAAAACATTTCCCGGTCCTCTTTAATTTATTATTTCTTACTCAACAAAAATTGATTTAAACACAATAAATTCTAGATTAATCAACCTATAAAACCTGGAATAAATCAAGGACAAGAAATAACTAAATTAGCTTTTACCCTTGAATCAAACCGGGTTTGCGTTCCTTCCTACTTAAGCTTTATTCCTAAGCTTTTCTTGTTGTTTTTCCCTTAATAAACAAGCAAGAACTAGCTTAAAAACAGATTTTCCAGCAGCTACAGATCCACAAGAAGCTCAAAAATAGGGAAAGAACAAAACAAAACTTACTTGAACAAGTAACTTGAAAATCAAGCTTAGGATGCTTCCATTTGATTTTCCTTAAAAAACTTGCTTAGTTGTGCTTGAATTTGATGGATTGGAGCTTGGATTTGGTCTAGATATAGAGTTTCGAAGGGGAGAGAGTGCTCTCGATTGGTCTGGAGCTGGAGGAAGACGATGGCCGAAAAATAATGGGAAGTCAACTTAGGTAGGCTTAAATGGCACATGCCACGCACCTGGTCCCTTCTTTGTACACAACAGTACGTTAGGGACTTATCCAAGGCCAAAGAGAAAACTTAGGACCAAAACTAGAATTATTCCGCACCTGATTCCGTCTTCACCTTAATTACACACCCAATCCTCAACTTTGACAGACGTACAAATTTAGACCTGATACTTCTGAGAGTTATATATAAACCATTTACAAACAATCTAGTCAATTCACAATTTCATAATGGCAGAACGGGAATCATGAAAAATCGTGATACCTTAAATTCAATATTTTTCCATCATCTACCCAACCATGAAATAAAAATGGGTCATTATATGAAATGACTAAAATGCCCTTCTTGCTCCGGTTTTCTTAAATGACCAATTTTGTCATCTTTAAGCTACTATAATTTATTAAACAGAGAATTTACTTGCATTAAATATTTTAAGTATATTAAATTACTAAAATAACTAACGTTACCTCAGTAATTATGATTCAAATTTTTTTAGAGCCGTTACAGCTACCTTAGCCATAGGGACTTATATTCTTACTTTACCTAGTGGATTAGTTTTAGAATTAGACAACTGCTACTTTGTGCCTACTATTAGTGGAAATTTGATTTCTGTTTCTTGCTTGGACAAGAAAGGTTTTTCATTTATAATAAAGGACAAATGTTGTTCTATTTTATGGTAGTGCTTAACTTAGCAATGGGTTGTATGTTCTAGAACTCGAAAATCCAATCTATAATGTGAATATGAGAAGGTCAGATTGAATGATTCGAACCCGATCTATCTTTGGCACTGCCATCTGGGCTATATAAATGAGACCCGCATATCCAAGCTCCATAAGGATGGACTCCTATAATCATTTGATTTTGAATCATATGAGACATGTGAGTCATGTTTATTGGGCAAGATGATCAAAGCCCCATTCACAGGGCAAAGTGAAAAGGCTAATGACTTACTAGGACTCATACATAATGATGTATGTGGCCCTATGTCTACACATGCTAAAGGAGGCTTCCAATACTTCATTATCTTTACTGATAACTTCAGTAGATATGGCTATGTGTACCTCATGAGACATAAGTCAAAATCCTTTGAAAAGTTCAACAAATTCAAGAATGAAGTAGAAAATCAACTTTGGGAAGAGTATTAAAGTACTTCAATCAGATCGAGGTGGAGAATACTTGGACCAAGAATTCCTTGACTACTTGAAGGAGTGTGGTATAGTATCATAACTCACTCCACCTAATACACCTCAATGGAATGGTGTATCTGAAAGGAGAAATTGAACTCTGTTAGACATGGTTCGATCTATGATAAGTCAAGCAAACCTTCCAAACTCCTTTTAATAAAATGCTCTAAAGACAACTGCTTTTACACTAAACTAAGATCCATATAAATCGGTTCAAAAGACACCGTTTGAGATATGGAGTGGGAGGTGTCCCAGTTTGTCTTTTATGAAGATTTGGGGCTATGATGCTTATTTGAAACGTCAATCCTCTGACAAGCTAGGGCCCAAATCTTATAAACACCTTTTTGTTAGGTATCCTAAATACACAAAGGATTACTATTTCTACAATCCTTTTGAGCAAAAGGTGTTTGTTGCTCAAACTAGTGTCTTTTTAGAGAAATAGTCTATCTCTAAAGAAACTAGTGGGAGGAAAATAGAACTTGAAGAAATTCAAGAATAACAAAGGGACATCGAACATGAAATGGAACCTGAGTAGACACCACAAGATGTTATGGTTCAAAATTCTGTTCTTGTACCACAGAGCCCACATAGGTCTTGTAGGATTTGGCATGAGCCAAAGAGATATGGATTTCTCATGACTCACACTGGTGATGTGATGCTTATGGATCAGGAGGAGCCCACAACCTACCAACAAGCTATGTCAGGGCCTAACTCTGAGAAGTGGCTATAGGCCATGAAGTCCGGGATGGACTCCATGTATGAAAACCAAGTATGGACTTTGGTCTATCTACCTAAAGCTATAGGGTGCAAATGGGTTTTTAAGATGAAAACTGTTACCACCTCAACAAATGGAAAAATTACAATATAAAGGCGTAATGGTTATAAACCATTATATAGTGTAATTTTTACTATAGTGAATGAAATGTGAAGGGTAAAGTGAATAATCTACACCTCCCTAAAAGATCACAATGGCTACTTGGTACTAAAGGGAGCCCTAAAGGATTGCTTGTTTTACAAGTAATCTAAGGGTCTTATTGCAAGATTTCAAGACTTCAGTACTCAATTGTACAACTCTAAAATAGAGATTTTGGAAGGATTTGAATGACATGGAAACAATTTTTGGAGGCTAAATTGCATAAAGGAAATGAAAGCTATTATTCAAGAACCTAGGACAACTAGGTGTACAATTGCTCATAAAAATAACTTAAGGATGGGATGATTTTTGACAAAAGTCAAAGGTGGCCATTTCTAGCATTATCCCAACCTTTTATTCCCAAGTTCTAAGGTCAAAAATATGGGATAAAGATTAGCCAAAAAGTCTTTGCTTAAGACATACTTATAGTGACCTAAGTGAGGGTTAAGGTTAAACTAATCAAGTCAAGTAAAATATCTTGATTTCTTGCCATTTCTTGCCCATTTTCGTCCCCCGCCAGGAACAACCTATTTCTTAGCTCCTCCATAAGCTTCCATATCCACCATAGCTCAATCTCCCAAGAAATCACAAAGGAAGGCAATCAGATGCAACAAGAAAAAGAAAAAACCCTAGTTTTCGGGTTTATTGTGTATCTCTTGAAGATTTCAGCCTTCACAGCTTAGGTAAGGGTTTTATCTTCATGTTTTATGGTTTTTTACTATCCTAAGATGATTATCAAGCATCCATGAAGCTAAGACCATGCTTGGAAGAGAGCAAAAGGCTCAAGGAACCAAGTATGGGTTAAGGGGGAGTGCATGAATAAGGTTCTAGCCTTACTGTTTTTCATGCACTAAGATGGCAATCTTTACAGGGGTTTCTAGAGCCCAAGTTAGTACTAACTAAGACCAATTAACCTCCTAAAACCAAGCATTAGCTTGAGGAGGGCTGCCATAGTGATTACATATTGTTTATTTGATTGTCTATGGATTAACCTTAATGATGTATTGCTGCTAGCATTACATTTGATTGTGTTCTATTTGTTTGTGCATTTGGATGGCTATATTTTTGTGTATGTGATTTTTTTTGTGCTTTTATGTCTTTGGATTTCAGGTATGTTTCTGGGAATTCAAGTTTCTAATGATAAGCCCTTACTAAGTTTCTTCAAAGAGACTTACCCTCTTTCTATCTATTTCAGGAGCATCTGAAAGAGAGCATTCAAATTAATAGCTGTCATTTGAATTTCTCTGTGAAATTTCAGGTATATTAACTTCATATGTTTAGTTGTAAACTGGAAATTTTCATTATTTTTGGAGCACATTAGCTATTTTTAGTGATGGTACTTTCTGCCTTATGCAGCAGCTAGTCCCTTCAAATTTCTGGAGTGTATAGTGCTTTTGAAGTTCTCCAAGAAGCTTAGTATATGTATTAACTAAGTTATTGTCATGTATGTGGTGCATAAATGCATGTAAATGATCTAGGTATGTTTTATGTATAGTGTGAGAAGGATATATGGATCAATGGAGTGTGGTTTAAAGTGTGTATACAATGCTGTCCATATAGTGTTTATGGGCGGTTTTGATGAAATTTTTATGAATGATGGTTAGAAGGGCTCTAAATTTAGGGGAATGGTTTTCCCATGTGTATAAGACATATATGGACACTACCAAGTGGGTTTTTCACTTGGAAATGGAGTGTATGAATATTATGAAATTTTGTATGGGCATAATGATCATGATCAATAGTGGCTAAAATTTGGTATCCTATACTCTAGCTGTCATAACCTTCTGTACATAAATAATTTGGCTATGAAAGTTTGACCTCACTTAGAACACTTCAAGAGGAATAACTTGGCTTTTAAATGACTAGATTTGGTGCTTGTAGCCAGAGTTATGGCCTATCAAAATTGGCTGATTTTGCTGAGCACTATTCATATGGTCATTTTTACCTGGTTAAGTGTAAAATCCATAATTGTAAAATTAGATGGATTTAATGTCTCAAACTTATTTCCTATGAATATTTCAGTGTATTAAAGGGTTTAAAACCTTTAGGGCACAGGAGAACATGAGTAAAATTTGAGTTGGACATGATGTGAAAGTTTGGACACATAAAATGCACACCAATAGCATCATGTGTGCATATGATTGTACATGCACTTGGGGATTTTACTCAAATTTCATATTGGCCAGGAATAAAGAATTTCACTATCATCATTACTTCTAGATGAAATTGTATGTGAACATATGTGTGATGGTGGGGCCAATATACATATCTTTGCATAATGACCAAGAGGGCCACTTGGGTAAACAAAGTGCGCATGTTCTGCTAGGCCTACAGGACATGTACTGCATGAGGCTTGAGCTCACTAAATTTAATCATTGTATAGAAACACTCATAATGGTAACAAAAACAGACATGGATGGTAATGTGATTATCTTTAAGGGATGATTGGTTGTAAAAGATTTTAAGCAAATTTATGGTACTGACCATGAGAACGCTACATGGATCGTTATATGAGTGTCATAAGTGATTCTCATAGTGATCATGGTATATGTAGTCCTTTGACCTAAGGTCATCAAGGTTCCCTACATGTGAGTCACATACTTTGATACTTCTTTTTTGTTGCTCGTAACTGAGTGAACATGAAGGTGGTCATTGGGTATGTTAGATATCATGCGGAGGGTTTTGTATGATGAAGATGGGATTTGTCCCTCCTATGTAACGAGAGTGATATCTTCAGGCCCCTTGATAGAGTGAGACTAAGAAAATGCATGGCCATGCTCGGATGACTTGATATATGATATCAATGTCATCAATTTAAGTTTGTCTACTCAGGAATCTCGTGCTTAGTCTTGATATCTTGGACAAAGGCATATATGGATAATGATCATAGAGGTTTAGTCGAATCACCGACTATCTTGTCACTTGGGTAGCAATAATATGTTGCTAGAAACCGTTTAATACTTATGATCATAAATGTGATTTATGATCATTACCAACGTGGTAAGAGCCTATTGAGTCACACATATAAAACCTATTTGGATTATTTGAGTACATGAAATAATTTATTTGGGTTATGGTTTCATGATAATTTCGTATTAATAATTGACCTAAAAGTTGAGCAATTATTAAGCCCAAAATTAAACCTAATTAGATTAGGGCTTTGAAACCCATTAGGCTTGGGAGTTGAGTCTCACTATAAATACATCATATAGTGAGAATTTTGCAGCTCTTACCCTAGCCTCTCAAAAGGATGAAATCAGAAGAGTTCTAAAAACCAGCTACACTCTTCTCTTACCATTCTGTAGAGGACGCAAGCTAGCACTATGGGCGCAAGAGAAACGCATCTACCGAGACGTGGTGGAGGGGTGGTGATCCTGAGAAGCTCGTGTGGATACCGTAGAGAGCTTGAACATGTTAATTGTTCAAGTTTTGTGATTCGACTCAACAGTTAGGTGAAAGATCTCAACCAAATTAGGTATGAAAAATTGTGAAACACCCAGTTTAGCGCATTTCGCTTGGATCTTGGAGGGTTTCGGTTCTATTCCACTATGCTTGTCTAGCTCCCCAAACCCAACAATGAAAAGGGAGGCTAAGGTGAAAATGGGGTGTTTACAGAAGTTACTTATTGCTGAAGATTCTTATCTTCAATAAAAGGCTCAAATTAAATGGCTTAAGATAGCGGATGAAAACACTCATTTCTTCCACTCCACTATTTAAAATTGGTGATGGAAGAGAAGCATTATCATAATAAAATGGAGTAATGGTAATGATATTTATAATAAGCAATAAGTGGCAGCAAAATTTATCAGTTTTTATAAACAACTGCTTGGTCAAGGGAATCAGTGTCAGCCTCTAAATGCTAATATGGTCAAGTTAGATCCAACTTTCCACTAACCAGCAAAAGTCCTTGGGTAGAGAGGTGATTGCAAAGGATATTAAGTAGGCCCGATGGGGAATTGATGATTCATAGGCCCAATGACCAAATAGGTACAATGCTCTATTCTTTAAGTAGGCATGGGATGTGATAGGTTCAAATGTGGTCAAGGCTATAATGGAGTTCTGACATTCAGGGAGGCTACTCAAATAAATAAATGCCACTCAAATCTATTTAGTGCCAAAGTCGGATAATGCTTGAACGATGAAGGAATTCAGGCCTATGTCATGCCATAAATGTGGTGTATAAAATCATCACAAAGGTGTTGGTGTCTCAAATGTAAAGAGGTCCCAGGTTTCCTTTTGAGCATGACGCAGGTGACGTTTGTACGTAGGAGACATATTAAAGATAGCATTCACATGGTTGAAGAGTGACTTAAGTACTATTGCAGGTGACATGTTTCTCCTAGATGTCTGATGAAGGTGGATATTATGAAGGCTTATAACTCAATTTTCTATAGTTTTCTTAATGGCCTGCTCTTGGCCATGGGTTTTCCAGAGAGATTTGTAGAACTTATTATGGAATATGTAAGTACTGCCTCCTACTTTATCATGCTTAACAGGGCTAATTATGGATTCTTCAAGGAAGGCAATAAGTTGTGCCAGGGTGACCCCATGTCCCTGTATTTATTTGTGTTTTGTATGGAATACTTGAACAGAAGACTAAGTTATAATGCAACTGGCTTTAACTTCCATCCAAGGTGTAATAGGCATAGGATAATGAACCTGTGTTTTGCGGATGATTTAATCATGTTGTGCCAAGTAGATATTCCACTGGTCCTTCCTATGAAGATGGCATTAGACGAGTTCAATGAGGTATTTGGCTTGTGCCCTAACCCAGATAAGTCTAAAATGTTAGTGGGAGGAGTTTTAAGGCAACTAATGGATGAAAGTGTCTAGATGGTTGGATTTCCAAGAGGGCTATCTTTTAATAAAATACTTGGCTGTCCCCTTATCGTCATCCACTCTGAATGCAAAAGATTTTGACCCACTGGTGGCAAATGTGTGAAGAAGGGTGTATGGATGGATGAAGCAGTTATTGCCTTATGCTAGGAAACTCAAACTCATTAGGTCAACCTTCTTATCAATTTAGGTCTCTTAGAGATCTGTTCTTGTTTTTCCATAGAATGTGCTAAATAATATCAATTTTATTTACTATAATTTTTTTATGGTTTGGGAACACAAAAGGGGATAGGAAAGCCTGGCGAGTTGAGGGAAGATTCGTAATTCAAAGTGCAAAAAGGGCTTGAACTTGAGTGACATGTTATGATGGAATTATGCTCTCATTGGAAGCTTGTTTGGGATATTCATTCTAAAAGGGACCGCCTTTCGATCAATTGGATTCATGCTTATTATATTATGACTAAAGATTTTTGGACAATGAAATCTTTGTCAACAGCTTCATGGGCTTGGTTTAGTGTCCTTAAGTCTAGGGACTAGTTGGTGAATAAGTGCGGAATAATGGGTGTAGTTCTTGTAGTCTTGCAAAGTGGAAATATTTATGAGTTTGTGAGACTAAAGAGTGAAAGGATTCCATGGGAGGATGTAGTGTAAAATGGATGCTCGATGCCAAAATACTATTTCATATTATGGATGCCAGTTACTAATGGACTTTCGACACAAGATAAAAGGAGTAGATAGGGCCTTATTGGGCTAAACAGTTGTTACTTGTGTGTATAAAATAAAAAGAGCCAGAACCACCTATTCATTGGCTACACCTTTGCTCGTGGTGTACTTGTTAGAATGATGAAATGATTAAGATTGAACAAAAGGGCACATAAATGGAAAGAGGAGATCGACTTGTTGTGAAATTCGTGTAGAACCAGGAAGCCATTAGGGAAAGTATGCAAGGCCGCCCTTACTGCTGTTGTCTATCATATTTGGAAGGAGCAAAATAATCAATGCTTTAAGGAGAAGAATTTGTCAGTTCAACAGGTTATGGACAAAGTTTGTGTACGTGGGGACCTTTTAAAGTTAGTGAGGAATCCTGGGTTGAAGGAATCTTGGGTTGAATCCTATTTTATGCTATTAGATTGTTTTTTGTTTGCTGTTCAACTACCCTAGTATGCTAGGTGTATTTGTAAATTCATTCATTATTTTATAAGATTTACATTTCTAAAAAAAAAAAAAAGACTAAGTGCAAAAGTTTTATCTAATATGCTTATATAAAAGTGGGTAAGTTTTATTATTTATTTTCCAATTTTTCATTGAAAAAAAATTATAAAAAATCAAGGAAATTGTAGAACAATCTTAATTAGCATGAGACATGTAAGAAAATAATTAGTTTTAAGATGATGTGACATACTAAGTCAAAATAAGAAAATTTCAATACCAAAGATTTTTATTTGGAAAATTGATTGAAACCTAACTCTAATTTGAAAAAAAAAAAACTCTACGAACAAAATGAATTGAAAATTTATAAATCCCTAATGTTGTCAAATTTTCTACAAAAAGATGATAAAAATATTTGGAAAAAATAAATAATAATTAATGTAAAAGTGGAGTAGATAAAAGTTTTCTTTGCTTTTCAGTAAATCAATTTAAATATAAATTATAAAACAATTAGAAATTTTTAAAAATATTATATATAAATTTTTAATTATCAACTATAAGTAATTTAATTATTTAATTATTTGGTTAGCAATTTAGTAAAGTTTATTAATCAATGAGGTTAGTGATGATGAAAGTTTATAAATAGAAGGATCTTTTTGCCAAAAGATTGAGAGTTAAACTTAAGTTTGTAGTTTATTCCAACAGCTGAGGGACTAAGTTGCACCATTTTGCAAAATTTAAAAATTAATTTACACCATTCTGCAAAGTTTGAGGACTAAGTCATACCTATTCAAAGTTAAGGGATCAACTTGTGCAAGTTGGCAAAGTTTGAGGACTAATTGTGCATTTAGGCCTCTACAGAACAGTAAATTTTTTTGAATGAAATAACATTTCTTACTAAATGGGTCATCATTATTTCTGAATAATATAACTTATTAAATGAACAATATTTTGCAAAACATCAAATTTGTATGAACGGAACAATATTTTTTATTGATTGGAATGATATTATTTACAAACAACATTTCTTATAAAATAAACTAAATTTAACTGAACAACACATTTATATGAATGAAGTATCATTTCTTATTTAAAGAAATAACATTATTTATGAAAAAAAAATGTCTTACAAAGTAAACAACATACTACGAATAATAAATTTATATAAATGTAACAACATTTTTTACTGAATGAAATGACGTTATTTAAATGACAACTAAAGATTTGGGACTAATGATGCCTTTTACTCAATAATTTGGGATTTGGTGAATTAATATTTAGTAAGCCATAGTTGTGCAAACATGACTTGGTGCTTCATAATCAACTCTTTTAAGATGTGTTGTGAGGACTTTGGGAATAATCTTATAAGTTCTTACATGCATAAATGTTTGGGAACCTTTCGCCCACATGTGCATTTTTTTTCCATTTTTTACAAGTTGGGGAAGAAATGACTTATGGGAGCATACAAAAAAATCAGAAGAGAGAAGGATTTAGAAAAAAAAACAAATGAGAAAGCTCAATGGATGAATGTGGAGGTGCAAGCAGAGCTAGAGGCGTGGTGGGAGAGCCTTGAGTTCAAAAGTTTGTCAGAAAGAATAGGCAAGGTTCGTGAAGTAGTTGGGGAAGAGAAGGCAAATTATGCAAGAGGGTGACAGTCTTTTTCAGGGCATAGACTAAAGTTGATTCAACTTTGCCTTACAATATTACTTCAAAATTAATAATGATAATTGCACAAATTCCACTACCATCGTCAACTATTTCAATGCAGAAAAAGGCTAATCCTGAGAAGAAGGATCCCGGTGTCTTCAAAACGTGAGAAGAGTGTTACACCAAGAAAGATGGGAAAAAGGTGAACAAGAAGATGGAAAATGTTGTGGTGGGACCTTACAAAATATGAATATAATTGTATCTTATTTTCATTATGATTGGCTTTTGTTACACTTGACTAGCATATGAATCAATATGAGGGTGGCATATGTTGCAAAAGTTGAGGACCTCATTCAACGTGTTGATGGTGAAGTCAAGTTCGACAAAGCATTGTTATTTGCCCAAGTTACAAGCAAGAAAAAGAATGCATCAGTGCCAGGAATAGGATTGGAGCACTTTTCAAGTCCTTAGTCATCACCGATCCTACTACGGTGATGGTTATGGTATGCCTATTCCATTCACACGACACCATAGTTCCAGCAAGAGGTTAATCACCATATGAATGAGCAAGTGGTTGAATTGTAGACCTAGGTTAATGCGGACACGAATAGGCAGGTTAAGGAGATAGAGTGCCATTATAAGGACCAACTTGCCAGCCGTGTTTCCCAAAGGAGTGCCACTATGAGGACCAACTTGTTGTCCACATTTCATAGGTGGAGCACCGATATTAGGACCAGTTTGCTAGCATCTAGTAGGCACTAGGGAAGAGTTCAACACCAATGCCATGATCCTTGGATTTGGTACTCATTACTCCAAACCAAGAAGTAGATCTAGCCATGTGTTGATCAGCGTTAGTCTAGATCATGTCTATTTATACCATGCTAGTTTGGATCATGTTTATTTATACCTATCTGGCATCACACTATTGTAGGACATCATTATGCATTGTTGTTGTGTTGTTTTATTTAGTGTTATCTTGATGGATGTAGTAGCATATTCTACTTTTGATGGTGTACTAATTGATGTTTTACCAACTTAATGGAACTACTAGGTATTTGTGGATGTGTTAATATCTTAATTGTTACATTTTTTTTGTAATGAACGGATTGTAGGAAATATTGAAAGATAAAAAATTGGAATGAATGTAGGAGAAAAATATAAGGGTAGTAATGGCTTGTCATCGCTAAATTTTGTGAAGTAGTGATGGCTAGCTGTCACAAGTTAGAGACAGGCAACAGTCGCTAATCTACTAAAATATGGTGACGGACAACCATCTCTAACTAGTGGCAGCCAACTCTCTAGTTAGTGATGGATGACCATCTCTAACTAGTGCTGCTAAGTTGTCTCTAGTTAGTGACTATAGACCATCTCTATTTAGTGATGACTGTGTATCTCTAAGTTGTGATAGCCAACCATCACAACTTAGCAGCAATTAACTGTCGCTACATTGCCAGCGAGACACTGTTGCAGGAACAGTTGCCGCTAATAAAGTAGCAACAAAATACCATCACAATTTTGCGATGGCAGTTGTTGCTGGATATTTCGTGGTGAGTGGGTTAGCAATACGGAAATTAGTGATGGTCTGCTCTCACTAGTCCGAAATTAGCAATGGCTAGCCGTTTCTAAAGCCTGTCACTAACTGTTTGTTTTTTAGTAGTGTTTACAAAGGATTGATTGGATGAAAATCTTCAACTCTAATGGTTGTAGCCTTCTAAGAATTAGCTCAAGTTGCATTCATGCTTTTGAAAAGCTTATTCTCCCCCAACCCTTCACTCAAGAAACTAGCAATTCCCAATTTCACAGGAAGACATTTTCTCTCCTTTAATTTTACATTTTGCTTTTATTGGTAGTTTCTCTCTTTTGGCTACCGCTAAAAAAAAGTGTTTCAAAAAGTTTATCTACTATCTGAACTTCTTATTTGTTTTCTATGAACTCTTAGGTTGGGTGACCTGGATGATGATTGGACTGTTTTTTGTGTTATTTTGATCTTGTGTTCTTTATTTTGCAGGCTTTTCGTTTTTCCAGCTAATCATCTTCGATCTCAGAGCATATTGCATATTAGATTTGACTTAATGGTTGTCCTAATTGATGAAAGTAATGGTGATTTTTTCAATAATTTGCCGCTTACTTGGTGTTTCTGATGTGCAGCTGTGTAAATTACGATGCAAGTGCTATTTCCAAATAGAGAAAAGAATAATTCTTTCACCGGCGTGAATACGATCATGTGGGCGGCCGAACTGGATGAGGACTTTGAGGTCAATGAGGCTGAGTGACATCAAGCCGAGAGCGAGGCTAGCCATCAAGTTGGTGAAGTAAACCAAAGCCACCACTCCAAGCTGGAGGAGGCAATCGAAGGAGAAGGACGAAGGCGCAGGGTCGGCTACAGAGAGGAAGGAGTGAAGCAAAAAAATGAAAGACTTATAATCGGTGGTAAAAAAATAAATAATTGAAAGTATGGGTATATAGCCTACATCGAGAGTGTACTATATCCTTAACCCCATCGAAATTAGTCCAAATAGGAAAATTGATTAAAAAAAAATCCTTGTGAAGAAAAAGTCCTTATTATTTTTATCCTTTTATCGGTTCATATTTGATAGCCGAGTTGCCCATCAACGGCCGAGCTTCCAAACTTGGCGGAGTACTGACTTCGGCGAGGGAAACTACCAGCCGAGGTCAGAAGGATACACGATCCCTCTGGCCTAGTATAAGGAATTCGCTCTGTCAGACAATGACAGGACCAACCTCGGTAGGAAGGTCGAACCCTCTTCGGAAACAGAAGTACCCCTCGGGGGAACCATCCTCGGGAAACATATGCCCCGAGACGTTAGAGTAACCTCGGAAGGTACGAACGAAGCATTTAAGGAGCCTCTGACACCTCCCCATAAAGTCGTATGCCAAATACATTTTGACACGCTATCATTGGGACACGCCATCAGAAGGACGCCTCGATATGACGCCCTCGGAATGACTAGGCTGTCAGACTAGCGACTTTCGCTGAGATACACGTCCCTTCGCTCCCGAAAAAGCAGGGATTGCATCCCTCCGTACACGTGTCATAATCTGGGACGGCGTCTAGAGGGAAATGGCTTCTGCACGCCTCCTGTATAAAATACCCAGAAAGCGTTCTAAAAAGGGTAAGATGAAAAGTTCTCTTTAGATACAAAAAAGAGCACATAATCTAGTTACTAAAAAATACTGACTTGGGCATCGGAGGTTCCTTCCCGGGAATCTACACCGGGGACCTCCTAACCTGTGCTTTTCTAAAAAAGTGTTTCAGGTATCTTCCACTGGGGAATTTCCTCTCAAAGTATTCTCCTCCATCATAAGCACTCTCTGCTCTTACAATGACACACGATGAGGCCGTCGTAGGCCATCATTTGGCACCGTCTGTGGGAACCCTGTCCCATGTCGCCGTCGTGGAGACTCGACGCTCGAAGGATAAAGGAATTCCAAAATCCCCCATCGCGGCTGAGACTCAACAGGCGACCCCTTTACCTGTGGCAGAAACTTCCATGATAGAGGACGACCGTCCAGTAACGGTAACGATGAGCTTCCTACGGGATTTCCAGCATTCTATCGTTGCCAAAATCACTCAGCAACTTGATCAAAGATTGCCCCAACGTTCACCCACTCAGAGAGCCTCACCCTCGACCATCCGTCGGGAAAAGAGCTCGCGATCCACTCACCGGAGTTTAAGGAGTGGAGACTCCCTTGACGCGTATTCGACAGATGGTGAGCCCGTTGAGACGCGCTCCGCCAGAGGGGGAGCAACAAAAGAGACCAGGTCTTCCTGTCGACGGAGCGCATCCCCTTACCAGAGGTCCCCTTCCCCTCCTCGCCGGAGTCGTTCCCCAAGGCGAAGAAGAACTTCGCCACTACCAGCAAACACACGACGACAGGGAGGAACCAGCACTGCCGCCCTCATGGAAAGGATCCTGGGAAGGCTGGAAAAGGTGGAGAAACAGATCTCCCAAAAACCAGTCTGGTCCCGGTTGTCCGACTCCTACACCGGAGAGGAGTCGCCTTTCGTACGCGAAGTAGTAGAGGCGCCTATGCCCAGTGATTTCAGGGTTCCTCGTCTGGAAATGTATGATGGGCGGAGTGACCCCCAGGCGCACCTGACAAAATACAAGAGAAGCATGGTGCTCCATGGCGCGGACGACGCCACGCTCTGTAAATGCTTTGAGGTGACACTCTCAGGACCAGCAACAGCATGGTATGGGTCTTTGCCCCAGGGAAGTTTGTTGAGCTTCCAAGAACTATCTACTGCTTTCACCAAACAGTTTATTGGCAGTAGGCCAACTGCCAAAATGCCAGTGCAAATGTTTGACATAGCGCAAAAAGGAGGGGAGACCATCCGCGATTATGTTGAAAGGTTCAACCGAGAAGCACTGAGCGTACCAGAATTTCGACCAGAAATTTGCATCCTGGCAATGGTCAGAGGACTATGAAGGGACTCCCAGTTGTTCTATGAATTCTCCAAAGATCCCCCAGAAACTCTTGGGGAATTTTACAGAAGAGCCGAACAACACATGACGGCTGAAGAACTCAGGATGGGGGGACCTAAGGCAGAACACCTTCGCACCGAAGGGCCTGGCCACCAGCCGCGCCATCAGAGCGAGGGAGAACGGTCCCGCAGGCAAAGAGGGAAAAGGCCTGCAGCATTCATGCCCCTGAACACCACAAGAGCTAGCATTCTGATGACCCTGGAAAGGCAAGGGACAGCAATCCCAAGGCCAAAGGCCATGGCCCCGGAAAATAAAAGGAATATGAAGAAATTCTGCCAATTTCATCGAGAACACGGCCACGACACTGAAGCCTGTTACCAGTTGAAGAAGTACATCGAGTCCCTGATCAAACAGGGGCAACTTCGGCGATATTTGCGGATGCCCTCTCCAAAAGGGAGAAAAGAAGAGCAAAGGAGAGCAGATGATGAAGAGTATGACTCAGACAGAAGACGGGACCGAAGTCCCCGCAAAAGTCTGCCACCCTCGGCGGGGATCATCCAAACCATCACTACGGGGATGCCCTCGGCCGAGAGAAAAAGGAAGATGAGAGAAGTCTCCATCATGGAGTACGGGAGCACCTCCCAAAGGCTCACCCGCAGGGACGGGTCTGTCATAAAATTCCCTCATGACGACCCCCTCCTTGTCATGGCAAGAATAGGGAGCTGCGACGTCAAAAGAGTACTCCTCGATGACGGCTCGAACGCCAACGTCATTTTTTCTCATCTGCTGGAAAAGTTAGATATTTCAAAAAGCGACCTCAGCCCAGTCAGTTCCCCCACCTACGGTGTCGGACCATCTGAACTTCCAGTCCTTGGGTACATTGACTTGCCCGTGATGATGAAAGGGGTCTCCTCCAAAAGCAAAGAAGACTTAATCGCCTCTGGCAGAACAAGATTTATAGTCATTGATGTACCATCAGCATACAACGCCATTCTGGGAAGGCAGACTCAGGGTAATTTTCACATTCGGCCAGATGTAAGATACTTAATGGTCACCTTCGCCACCGAAAATGGAGACGCTGAAATCTTCATTGATCAAGTCGAGGTTAGAAAAGTCTTCACGAGGGCCAGGCAAAGCCCGACCAAGATCCAGGTGCACACTTCGACAGAAGGAAAAAAGGTCCTGATGGACGAAAGGGCAACAGCAGAAGAAAAGGAAAGCCTCAAAAAAATAGAAACAGAAGATGTAAAATTAGTCCCCGGCCGAAATACCCGAGTTGGAAAGAAACTGGCCGAAGGGGACAAAAAGAGGCTTGTATCCTTTTTATGCATGAACAAAGATCTATTTGCTTATTCACCGAAGGATATGCCTGGGGTTGACCCCAGCATAATCCATCACAATCTCAAAGTGCAGCCGCACGTCAGACCAGTTCGGCAAAAAAAACGGAATCTATCAGCTCACAAAAGGTCCTTCGTCAAAACCGAAGTTAATCGCCTCATCGAGGTCGGGGTAATAAGGGAAGTGAAATACCCCGAATGGCTCAGCAATGTGGTTATAGCCACAAAGGAGGGCAATGAAAAACTCCGAATGTGCATCGACTTCTGAAACCTAAATGATGCATGTCCGAAAGACTCCTATCCATTACCGGCCATAGATCAGCTAGTAGACGCAACTGCCGAGTACGGACTACTTAGCTTCCTCGACGCTTTTAGCGGGTATCATCAGATCCGAATGAATCCCGAGGATGAGGAAAAAACAGCATTCATCACAGAGATAGGTACTTACTGCTATGTCAGAATGCCTTTCGGGCTCAAAAACGCAGGAGCTACCTACCAAAGGCTGATGAACAAGGTATTTGACGCACAGATCGGTAGGAACATGGAAGTATACGTCGACGATATGATAGTCAAGAGCAGAGTGCCCGATAATCATATCACCGACTTAACCGAAACCTTCCAGCGACTTCGAGAGTTCGGTATTCGCCTTAATCCCGAAAAATGTGTGTTCGGAGTAAACGCGGGAAAGTTTCTCGGGTTTATGGTGTCGGAAAGGGGAATAGACGCTAACCCTGAGAAAGTAAAAGCCCTGCTGAATTTCCGGACACCTACGTCTATCAAGGACATACAGAGGCTTACCGGGAGGATCACCTCCCTAAGCAGATTCATCTCCAGGTATGGTGACCGATGTCGCCCGTTCTTCAAAGTACTCACCAAAGTCTCCAAGGAAGGTGGTACCTCCGGAAACCAGGAACACCCATGGAATGAAGAATGCCAGAAAGCCTGGGGAGAGCTCAAGAATTATCTAACTCGCCTCCCAACGCTTCGACAACCTCGGGAGGGGGAACCTCTCATCCTTTACCTTGCAGTCACTGAAAAAACGGTAAGTTCCGTCTTAGTGAAAGAAGAAGCAGGGAAACAATGGCCGGTGTATTACGTAAGCAAGTCCCTGCACGGTGCCGAGACAAGGTATCCGTTGCTCCAAAAAGCCATCTACGCGTTAGTACTGGCAGGTAGGAGATTACGACCCTACTTCCAAAGGCACGCCATCACCGTGCAAACTAATTTTCCCCTGCGAGATGTGATGAAAAAAGTGGAGCATTCGGGAAGACTCTCAAAATGGTGCATCGAGCTCGGTGAGTATGACATTACTTACGAGCCTAAAAAGGCAATAAAGGCCCAGGCACTTGCAGACTTCATTGCCAAGATTCCCGACATTGAAAAGATCGAACCACTCACGGGAGGTGAAACAGAAATTGATCCAGAATGGAAGCTCTTCGTCGATGGAGCGTCAGGCGCAGAGCATCAAGGAGCTGGAATAGTCCTTCAGGGTCCCGAAGGAATGGAAGCTTCTAAAGTAGTCAAATTTGGTTTTAATGTTACCAATAACATTGCCGAGTATGAAGCCCTCATAGCCGGACTGAAAATGGCCAGAAAAGTAGGCGTGAAGAACCTTGTGGCCCACAGTGATGCACAAATAGTGGTCCAACAGACAAGGGGAGAATATGCGGCAAAGGACCCAATTTTGGCTAAGTATCACGATCTCGTTCGAAAACTCATTGAGGATTTCGACTCGGTGCACATAAAGAACATGCCCCAAAAGGATAATACCCTAAGCGGATGCCTTGGCCAAAGCAAAAGAACCCACCGAAGTGCTAAAACACCCCAGCACGGAGTTAATGTGCATAAAAACCTCGGGGGAGGGATGGCAAAGCTCCCTCAAGAAATATTTGGCAACTTCAGAGCTTCCCGAGGATCCTAAAGAAGCCGCAAAGGTCCGAAAGCGTGCAGGGAGGTATTTCCTCATTAGAGAAGAACTGTACAGGCAAGGGTACGCAACTCCTCTGCAAAGATGTATAGGCGAGGATAACGCCAAAAATGTACTTGAAGAAGTACATGAAGGAATGTGTGGCTCCCATATAGGGACAGACGCCCTCGCAGGAGTAATACTCCGCCAAGGTTACTTCTGGCCTACCTTAAGGAAGGACGCAAGGCAATTTGTCCGAAGATGCAACAACTGCCAAAGGCACGCCAATATCCAAAAGCTACCCTCGGAAAGAATAAATGCGGCAGACTACCCTTGCCCCTTTGCCGTGTGGGGCATTGATCTCATCGGACCTCTCCCAACCGCCCCCGACGGAGTAAAATTTTGCATCGTGGCAGTGGATTATTTCACCAAGTGGATAGAGGCAGAACCACTAGCATCGATCTCAGCGAAGGACGCCCAAAGATTTGTATGGAAGAACATCATATGCCGATTTGGCATTCCGAAGGTTATAGTGGCCGATAACGGGACCCAGTTCACTGACAAGGGGTTCCAGGAATTCATGGAGGACCTTGACGTCAAGGTACATTTTGCCCCAGTAGCTCACCCTCAGAGCAATGGGCAGGTAAAGGTATCTAACAGAACAATAAAAGATGGTCTAAAGAAACGGCTAAAGGAGGCAAAAGGAAAATGGCCAGGAGAGCTTCCAAGTGTGCTATGGAGCTATCGAACGACTCCCCGAAGAGCCACGGGAGAGACTCCCTTCTTGCTAGTATACGGGACTGAGGCCATTATCCCGATTGAAGTCACGCAGCCCTCGGTAAGAGTACAGGTGTTCGATGAAGGAGGAAATGAGCATGGACTGAGAGCAAAATTGGACCTCCTCGAAGAGCATCGCGAAATGGCCGAGTTACGGAGGAAGGCATTCCAGCAGCGGATAGCACGCACCGCCAATTTACATGTAAGGAAAAAAGAGATCAAAAAAGGAGACCTGGTTCTCTGGAAGACCGAATTTGAACAAAGAAGGCCATCGCAAGGTGTACTTCGGGCAAATTGGAGTAGACCATATTTGGTCCTTGATGAAGTTCGCCCAGGGGTCTTTAAGTTGGGTAACATTAAGGGAGTAGAGTTGAAGAATACCTGGCATTCAAGTTCTCTAAAAAAATTCTATACTTAGACATTTTTTCAAAGAAAGCCTGAAAGACACTCATCACCGAAGTCATCAGAAAAAGTAAATGACGAATATGCCCTCGTTATCGAAAAAGCGTGACTGACGATTCTTCCTTACAAATTCCTCACTTGGCTTAAAAACTCGTCCGAGCAAGAAAGCAGTCCAGTAAGATTCCTACCGAAAAAATAAAGTGCGGATGATTCTCCAAAATTCTTCATTAAGAATGATAAGTAGAAAGATACAAAAGAGGAAAAAAGAAGAAAGCCTATGACTAAGAAGGGGTATCCGGCGTTTCTTCCCCAGAGGACTCAGTCAAAGGTGCAGGACGAGCAGAAGGAAGATTAAGGAACTCGGCCTTGGACCACGAAGATCTAGGCTCTTCGGGAAAATCCAAGGCAGATAAGTGAGAAAGGTCAAGTCCAGGGTACCGAGCGAGGACCTAATGACGAGCCAAGCAAAAGCCATCTTGGTAGGACGTCTTCGACATTTGATCACTACGGTCCTTCTCGGTACCAAGAACCTTCAGGTCAGCTTTCAGCTCAACAATCTTCTCCTCCAGCTTCTTCTTCCTCTTGCTCTTCGTCCCCTTCTTCCTCAGCAACTCAATCTCAGCAAAAGCCTTCGCAAGATCCTCGCTGTCTTGAGCCGTCTTCTTCCGAAGGGCCTCGTTCTCTAAAGAAAGAGTCGCGCACTTTGAACCGAGTTCTTCAACCTTGGCTGAGAAATCAGTAAGAATCTCCTGCTTGCTGGACACAACCTCGGCCCGAAGACTCCCAAGGTCTTTCTTCGCAAGTTTGTTCAACTCGCCATATTTTAGGGCATACTGGGCGAGAGACTCCTTCGTCTGGCGCAAGGAATCTTCAGACCGAGAACGGGTCTCCGTCTGTTTCGCTGACCAGGCGCGGAAGTACCCACTGTATGCCAAAAGCTGCAGAAAAACAGAAGCGTCAAAAAAGTATCGGAAGGAAGTGATAGCTCAGAAAGAACAATTTTCTGAAAAAGAAGGATCACCTGAGCAGCGTGTTCAGAGATCCTCGCCGCGAGGATCTCTTCATTGGGACATTCGGTGGTAAGGGACTAAAAAGTGGCATGAGTCAGCACCCCCGTCGCCATTTGCGGAGCCATCAGCTGGCTATCCTCAGAGAACAAATCCATGTCCTCTGTGAACGTCTAGAAAGGCTCCCGTGGCACCCTGCCCAGTGGAATCCGTCGGTCCCGAAGAGCCCTCCGACGGTCATAAGTCTCCTTCCAAGAAGCGTTAGGAGCGTGCTCTGCAAGGTCACGCCGAAGTTCCATCAAAACGTCATCCCTTAGCCATTCATCCAAAAAATCGTAGATACGAAAAATACTGAGATTTGTAGCAGAATGGCTAAGGAACCAACCTGGTGAAACTTCGGGGACGCCCTCCTTAGGACCAACCTCCCGAACATCCTCACGAATGTTCTTTCCCTTTCTTCTTCGGGCCTCTTCAAACTCCTGGGCAGACGTTTGCTCTGCGGGAATCTGGGTAGCAGGCGCAGGACTATGCATCTCCCCGAGGATGTCGGGTTTCGAATGAGGATTATCGGACGTCGGTAGTTGAGCTGAGGACTAATCTTCCACCTCAACTACGTCCTCGAGGGAAAGAGGAGCAGGAGTGGTAGCTTTGGTAGCTTTGGCCTTCTTAGACTTAGAAGGGCCGGCAGTCGACTTCTTCCTCTTACCGGAAGTCTTCTTGTGAACTTGCTCTCCCCGCTTAGCCTGAATGTCGAAGAACGATTTATAAAACTCGGCAGACTGATCGCCCATCTCTACAAAAAGGTAAAATATCAGTGTAAGTCCAAAAGGAAAGCCAGAAGCTAAACCCTGGAGGATGACTCACTCTCGGAAAAAGCCTGATAAGAAATTTGACGCCGAAGGAGCATGACTATCCAAGCTTTCTTCCCCGGAAGAACAGGCACGGGCATGCCCCGGTCACTCTTGTGGGCAGTTATCACTCCCAGTTCCCGAAGAACCTCCTCGGACATAAGATCCCACTTAATAGGAAAGGGGTAGAGTGAACGTGAAGGAGCCCCGGAGTCCCAGTCCGACACTGACCGAACACGTTTGTCGAAATTGTTAAAATCGGCAAGTGTTACCGGAGTAAGAAGCTTCCTGGCATCAACGACGTCGGCCTCTAATGTTCCGGAGGCCCATCTAATAGGCACGGGGCCCCAAGACTCGGGAACCCGTAAAAAGAAAAACTGCTTCTGCCACCCCCGCCAGCTGTCCTTATTATCAAAGGTAAACATGAACTTCTTGCTCCCGGACCCTCGGGGAAGGAGGTAGTAAAAACCACCCTTCGGGACCGGATGGAGTTTATAGTATTGCATGAAGAAGGTGAAGTGGGGGTTTATGCCAAACACCCCGCACATGCAGAGGAAGGCATTGAAGTAAGAGTAGGAATTTGGGGTGAGTTGGTTCACGACAATGCCGTGAAAATCACAGAATCCACATATCATGTGATGAGGGGGATACCGAAGACCGGCTTTCAGTTGAGCTCGGTAAACGGTAACCTCCCCCGGAGAAGCTGCGTACCCATAAGATCCCGGGAGGGGTAACCTCGGCGTGATATAAGAAGGGAGGTAGTACTTGGCCACCCACTTTTTCATCTTTTCCGGGGTAGTGGAGCAAGGATAAGCTTCAAGGGAAGCAAGGTTTGCAGAAAGAGGGCGCACAATCATCAAAGGGATCGGATTCAATGGAGTCGGATTCAACATTTTTTCAAAAAATAAGAAAAGAGAGATGACTTCAAAAAACAAGAGGGGGGAACAACAACAAAACCACAAAAAGGAGCACCCACCAAAGCCTGGGCTGAGCAACGCCGCTGCAAGGAATCGCCGGAGGTCACGTTGCCGCAAGAATCACCGCCGGAAAAAGGGAAAGGAGCAAGAAAAAGCTCTGGAACAGACAAGAGCTAAAGTAAAAGAATGAGGCAAAATAGGACGGAAGAAACTTATATAGACCGAAGGAGGATAAGCGAAGCGTCGTCATAATCATCCTTTGGAAAAGAAACCGCCTCATTATTGCTCCTTGAAGGCGAAGGGGTGCAGCTGACGTAACCAGCATAACTGCCCCACCATCCAGCGGCATACACGTGTCACACAGCGCGAGGAATCAGGGCACGTCCCCCTAGCATCGTGAAAACCCAAGCACGGTCACTCATGACTGACACGCCTGACCAAAGGACGCGACAATTCACAGATCCGTGGCAGAAAAGGCAAAAAGAAAAAAGTAACAAACATTCCGAGGATGCCCAGAAAACTAGAGAGGGTACCTCGGCTATGAGTAAGCAGCTTCTGAAGTGAGACCGATTCCTAAGAAATGATTTAGCTGCCAGATCGGCAAAGAGACCTTCTCGGAAACATAGCCGAAGCACCTGCTCCGGCTTTCCGGGAAGGGGCATATGATAGCCGAGTTGCCCATCAACGGCCGATCTCCCAAACTTGGCGGAGTACTGACTTCGACGAGGGAAACTACCAGCCGAGGTCAGAAGGATACACGATCCCTCTAGCCTAGTATAGGGAATTCGCTCCGTCAGACAATGACAGGACCAACCTCGGTAGGAAGGTCGAACCCTCTTCGGAAACAGAAGTACCCCTCGGGGGAACCATCATCGGGAAACATATGCCCCGAGACGTTAGAGTAACCTCGGAAGGTACGAACGAAGCATTTAAGGAGCCTCTGACACCTCCCCATAAAGCCGTCTCCCAAATACATTTTGACACGCTATCATTGGGACACGCCATCAGAGGGACGCCTCGATATGACGCCCTCGGAATGACTAGGCTGTCAGACCAGTGACTTTCGCTGAGATACACGTCCCTTCGCTCCCGAAAAAGCAGGGATCACATCCCGCCGTACACGTGTCATAATCTGGGACGGCGTCTAGAGGGAAATGGCTTCTGCACGCCTCCTGTATAAAATATCCAGAAAGCGTTCTAAAAAGGGTAAGATGAAAAGTTCTCTTTGGATACAAAAAAGAGCACATAATCTAGTTACTAAAAAATACTGACTTGGGCGTCGGAGGTTCCTCCCCGGGAATCTACACCGGGGACCTCCTAACCTGTGCTTTTCTAAAAAAGTGTTTCAGGTATCTTCCACTGGGGAATTTCCTCTCAAAGTATTCTCCTTCATGAGAAGCACTCTCTGTTCTTACAATGACACACGATGAGGCCGTCGTAGGCCATCAATATTTATTCTTTAACAAGTTTTATCTCTTTTTTTTTTTATAAATTTCAATAAACTATTTATTTTTCTGGTTTATTGTTTTTTTTATTTGTTCTTTTGTGAGTATTTGTTAGTTTTTTTAGAGAAATTTATTGTTCTTTTATTAGCATCAATTTTTTCTTTTTAAGGAATTATCTATTCTTTTACAAGTAATTATTTATTTTTTAGCTCAACAAGGAGTTTGTTCTTTTATTAGTTACAAAATTTGAGACAAAAAAATGAAGAAAAAAAGATAAAATAAAAAAAATATTATAAGTAATAAAAAATGGAATAGAATTAAGAAGAAAAATTGAATTAATTAAAAAATAAATAATAAATAAAACTCAAAATAATGCAAAAATAATAATAATAAAAGGAAATACTGAAAAAATTAGAAAATTAAAATAAAAAATAAAGCTGGAAAGTTAAGTATAAAAAAAACTGGAAAAAGAAAATAAAATTGAAGAGATGTAGGGTAAACGGGAAAAAAATTAGGGAAAGTGAGAAAGAAAAGTGAAAAAGACCAAAAAAATGAAAATAAAAAAAATAATAAAACCGGTGTAGAGGTCTCCATGACTCGAACCCAGACGACAAAGGATATGGTGAGTGTATGTCTAATTAGACATAGGGGTGATTTTACAAACTTGCCCCTTTGCCTAAATTTCATTTTCTTCCACGCTTCTCCTCTTCGCCCAATGCCGACGATTGCATTCAGAGGCGAGGCATCGCTATCACATCCAATAATCACCAAGCAGACGATCACCAAGTTGAGGTGGCGCTCTTCTCTGTCCAGGAACTGAAAATCACATCCGAGGTGACGCGAGGCATTGCGATCATCAAGCAGATGATCACCATGGTGAGGCGGCACTCTTCTCTGTCCAGGAGCTGACGATCAACAAGGCAAGGCGGTGTGATTAGAGGAGAGACAGCATGATTGAAGATGAGGCGGCACAATCCAAGGCGAGACGATAAGATCCGACGTGAGTAGGCACGATGACGATGAGACAAACGGCGAGGCGAGGGGAACGACGAGGCAGCGTGATTCGAGGAAAGACGGCGAGATCCGTGGCGAGGAGGCACGATGACGACAAGAGGAATTGTGAGGCGAAGCCATGGAGGCGGACGGGTGAGGTGAATGCCTGCAGAAGGAGGGCCGCTGTGGCGGCAATGGCTGTTGAGGGAGGCGGCAACTGCTGTGGAGAAAGGCAGTAGTTGTGGAGGGGATGTGAGAGAGGCGGCAGACAATAGATGGAGAGATTGTGTTTTTTTTCAGAAGAAAAATAATTTTTTTTAGCTATTGTTCAGACAATTTTATATTGCATTTTAGATATTTTTAAATTTTTATTTAGACACTTCTTTATTCATTAAATCATATACTTTTATTTAAACACTTCTTTAAATATTTAGACAATTTTTCATTATTATTTGAATATTTTTACATATTTAGTCAAACACTTTTTTAAAATTATTTTAAATAGTTATTTTCTAAATGATAACAAATTGTTCACAAGTTATTTAATTAGACACTTTTACATATTGCTTTAGACATTTTTCAATATTCAATCAAACACTTTTTCTTCTTGGTTAAGACACTTTTTTAATTATTTCAGCAATTATTTTTTAAAGATAAAAAATTATTCACAAGTTATTTAATCAGACATTTTTCCATATTTTTTAGACATTTTTCAATATTCAATCAGAGACTTTTACTTATTGATTTAGACACTTTTAATTTCCCATGAAAATAAATTATTTTTATATTACTTTGCAGACACTTCGACATATTATATTAGACATAATTTCATTTAATTGTAGACACTTTTATGGTTCGGAAGCAGTGAGCAACATGACCCGGAAGCAATGATCAGCATGATCCAGCAAGTGACAACACCGGAGATCTAGAGGTGATCGACGGTACGAGATCTGGTTGCAAGCAGCAACATGATCTAGAGGCGAAGGGTGGCGAGTGATGGTGAGATCCGGAGGTGCGCGGCTGCGAGATCTAAAGTCAGACAATGACGGTAAGATTTGGAGGTAGTGACGATTCGTCGAATGAGGAGGTGATGACGGTGATGGTGAGACAATGGTGATGATGGCGGCAAATGCTGCAGTAGTAGCAAGGTAGGTTTTCCAGAGGTGGGGATGAGTTTTAGTCCAAGGGCAAAATTAGTCATTTATTTTTCTGGTTTGTGAGTTATATATAGAGCCATTAGGGATAGATTAATATGTCTAATTAGACATAGGTCTATAGTATGATAACTAAACCCAGACAAGCTTGTACCTATACAAGGCCTCTAACCACTTAGCCCAATCTGGAAGTTCATCAATTATGTGCAAAGATACTATGTAAGTCTTTGTTAATGTGGTGCCAAAATGCAATATCTTAATTATTTTAGGGAGGGCGCAAGCAATTAACCGGGCATATGTAATACTTTCTCAAGAAGAAAAAGCAATAGAAAATGTTAATTATCATCAACATCATCATTATTATTATTATGAGTAAATTGCATTAGACAGTCCTTCAACTTCAATTATTGTTCTGTTTTAGTCTCTAATCTATTCAATGTTCTATTTTAGTCCTAGACCTATTAAAAATTGTTTCATTTTAGTCCATCACTAGATGAATTTCATTAATTCAAAGTAACTATATGATGCAAATGTTAAAATTTCAATTTAAATATTCAATAATAGTCTTCCAATAATTTAAACTATTTAATAATTTTTTGATAGTGGATAATCAATTTAAATTAGTATTCCTTCTGTCTAGCAAAGCTTATCTCCTTTCTTATTTATAGCAATTAGTTCATAAGTTTTTTCTTTCAAAATTTCTTATAGAAATATAATCATTTTGTTTGAAAATTGTGTCTTAAAGACTCTAGTTTATAAATATAATTTTTAGGAATCTTTTATAATACAAATTAATATGAATATTTTTAAGTTAAACTTTAGCTAAGAAAAGTAAAAGGGTCAAACTTTTGCGAAACCGATGGAGCAATTTTTTTCTTCCTAAATGAAAAAAGATCAATTTACAGAGAGAAAAAAAAGTAATTTAAAATTTTCATTAACTATTAGAAATTATTATACAGATAAAATTTATTGTATGACAATTACTGAATAATTTAAATTATGATCTAAAAAGTTGTTATTAAACAAATGCTTTGAGTTAACAAACTTCGTCCAATAGGCCCACGAAGCCTATGTAAATGTGTTTCATGCTAGTTGCAGTTAGCTAGTTAATTACTTGTCTATTCTTAAAACCTTTCATGCACTTAGTTATTATCCCTATTGTCACACCCCTTTGAGTATCAAATTAGTATCTAACCACCAAGTGATCTTATGATAAAACTTTCTTGTTTTTCTAGAAATAGTTCAAGACTTTTTAAAACTTACAGACCAAGTCTCAAATCACAGGGGATTACATTACTACTCAATATTCCAAGACATTGTTTCCTTAAATCCTGATGAAAATTCACATAGTTTTGAGAAGAGTCCTAAAAGCCCCAAGATCTTATTAGGCTTCTCCCATCCTTAGGCACACTAGGGCCCCGTTGCCAACTTCCCCTGAGCCTTCCATGGAAGGCTAAAATGGCCTCCAATCGGCTTGTGGCACCATGTAACGCCACCCTTGTGTGGTGTCAGGGTTCTCTTTGAAGCCCTTCACAACATAGTGCCAGGGCCTTATACCCTGCTACTACAAAATGCCTCTATAGCTACTTTGTAGGCCAAGTCTTATGGCATCTTTAGTCCACCATAACCAATTTTCACCATAATCTATGCAAATTCTACAAACTACTAGAAACCATCAAGCAAGCAACTAAGACATGCATCAAATTAGTATGTAAACTAAATCCATTACCTTAATAAACAAGAACAAGAAAGAATCTCGTATCTTCAAGGATCAACAATTCCTCTAGGGTGTTCTTATGCTTTGATAGAAAATTCAACATAATTTGCACTAATTCAAGCTCACACAAGCTAGATCCAAGCTCAAGGTAGCTCAAGAATGCTAGATTATTTTAGTGTTATGTCCAAAAGTCAATCATGATATGATTGTATTTTACACATGAAACATGATATTTTATTGTGACATTACTTTGATGATTATGTTTGTTCTTTTGTTTGTGTGTGATTGATAGTCACATGTGTTCTTATATTTTTTTCCTTTCTTTATTGCGCTAATTTGCTAATAAATTTGCTAGTACTTAGTTTATTTTATGGTTTACAGGTTACATTTCATTTCTAGAGGGTACAAGTAGACAAGGACACAAATTTAAGGCACAATTACACTTTAGAGCAAAGCTAAATGAGCAAAAGAAAAATAGAATCTTGAAAGGAAAAAAGTGCGAGCCACTTTAAAAGTGTGATTGCACTTTGAAGATTGCAATATCCATCTGAGGGGTTGGATTGCAATCACACTTTTATGTGGTCCAACAAAAGTGCGACCGTAATCTGGGAAGTGAAATTGCACTCTGTATTCGAATAAGAAGGGCCATTTCAAACTTGGAGGCAGTTTTCACACTTTGTGGCCCACATTTCTCACCTACCAAGCTTGCTATTAGAGTTAGATGATACATGGAAGAAGACAATGCTCAAGATTAGTTTTTGAATCTCATTCTAGCCTAGGTTTTCATCATATTCTCATAAAGCCACCTTAGAGAAAGCTTAACTTGTTCTTAAGAGTTCTTAAGTTCTTCACCTTGGATTTCTTCGATTTTGGAAGATGACTTAGGAGTTTCCTTGGAGATCAAGTTATTGTTTCTATAAGAGGTTCTTGATTCTTTCCTTTTTTATTTGGTGCAAACATAATGAATTCAAGTATGGTGTTTGTTCTTAGTCTAAGCATGGAGTAATATGTTTTACATTTTCTATAGTTGTAGTTATTTGACTATGATTTTGTTTGAATGAATTTATGAATGGTTGTTTGGATTTTCTTTGCAAAACTTGTTCATTATTTTCCTTATGCTTAATGTTTGCTTTATTGGTTGATGGCTACAATCAATTCGTTCTTCAAATTTCACCTTGTGCTTGGGGAAGTGAAGAAGGAATTGAACCTAGGAAGAGATGATAATAATGATGGGTATAGCTAAGAAATTGTCTAAATTGCTAGGTTGATAGGGAGAGTTCCTTGTAATGTCCTTTTTTAGGCTAGTATGAATGATGGGATTCCTTGCTATTTTAGGTAAGAGAGGATATTTCTTAGCTTGGGAGAGAAAGAAATCAAGCCTTATTTAGTGGACACCATAGGAAATGTGTCTTTCTTTAGTGGCATGTAAACCCTTTAACTTTCATGTGTTGTTTTGTTATTGATTATTGTTAAAATTGCATTAACTAATTATAGTAATCTAGCCCATTGGAGTATATTAATTTAGTAGGTTTCACTATTTGTTAGTTGTTTGGCTAAAGTTGATTTCAAGGGTCATGGTAGTTATTCTCTTTAATTTTAACAATCTTTGTGGAACAACACTCAGTCACTCTATCTACAAAATGTCCCATGCGCTTGTTGATTGAGTGTAGTTTTAAAACTCACACCAACTAGTAACATGACAAAACAAAATTATAATCTTAAAATAATAGTATTTTAAAATTTCCTTGGTCGAGTATTATTGTGAAGTGAGTTGCAATAATACATAAAGACTAGCATATGTTGAGACTAATATAGATATGTAGTCTACATATGAGTACAAGTTGGAGAACTTGTGTACTTGATCGATCTATTATGAGAATGCTACATAGACCATTATATGAGTGTCATAAACAGTTCTTATAGTGATTATAATATATGTAGTCCTTCGGCCTAAGGTCATCAAAGTTCCTTACATATGAGCCACATACTCTGATACTATTCTTTATTGCTCATAACTGAGTGAACATAAAGGTGGTCATTAGGTATGTCAAACATCATGCGGAGAGATTTGGATGATCAAGATGAGATTTATCCTTCCTATATAACGAGAATGATACCGTTAGGCCCTTGATTAAGTGAGACTGAGGAAATACACGAGGCCCTGCTCTGATGATTTCACATAAGATATCAATGTCATTGATTTTAGTAAATGCTTTAAAACCAAGAAATCTATAGAATAGGTGATACAAGAGTGACACATTTCACATCTTATGCTTAGTTTTGATATCTCAGATAAAGAAATCTTTGCTACTCAAGTGACAAAATAATGTGATAGTAGCAAAGATTTCTTGTTGGACACAACTCATTGTTTATCATCATAAATCATTAATGTGATTTATGATCATTGCTAATGTGATAAGAGTCTATAGGTTCAAACATATATAACCAATCGGTTTATTTTAGTGCAGGAGCCAAATTATTTGGTTATGGTTTTATGATAATTTTAGATTAATTATTGACCCAAAAGTTGAGCCCATTATTGTACTTGAAATTAAGTCTGATTGGATTAAGTTTTAAAACCTACTTTGCTTAGGATTCATGCATCATTATATATAAGGATATATAATGTGTGAAATTTGGGAAATTTTGATATGACTCTTTTGGATGAAATCAGTTGAGATCTTTGAAAATCTTAGCCGTACTTCCCTTTTATTTTCCTTAGAGAATGCAAGCTAGCACTACGAGCACAAGAGAAAGACCACTATTCATTTCATGGAGGTAGCACGCTGATCCAACTAGTTTGTACGAATACCTTAGAGAGCTTGAACACATCAATTGTTCAAGTTTTATGATTCGGTTTAATAGTTGAGTCAGATATCTCAATCTAAAAATGTACAAAACTTTTAAACACCCCGTTTATCTTATTTCACATGGATCATGGAGATATTTTAGTTAATTCTACAGTACTATTTTCTGAACGTAAAACCCTACAGTGCCATCAGAGCTACTTGTAAAACTCTAAATCGAAATTATGATGAATTGCATGAACTGTTGCATGTGTGATGCATGTGAATCATGATTAATTAGATTCATTCCTAATACACAACCTGAAAATGTAACATATGATATATATGTTGATATGGTTGAAATAGGTAGAATGAAATTAACTCTACTTGATGGATATATGGTATCTATCAGAATTAAGACTATATCAATAGTTGTTAGTTGGATTCGTGCATGAACATCTCCTTAGGAAACTAATGTTCTATCTCAATTGGGCCTCAGTCTCTAAACGTTGGTCGAGGAACTCGAGTATAGTACCCTTGGTTGTTCAGGCAATTTGGATAGAATGTTGCTCGAATATGTGCTGCTCGTACATCTCGAGTAAGGTGCCAACAATTATTTTTTATCATAAGAAGATAAACCAACAATTACAAATCAAAGTCTAGGAATTCCATGAATTTCTAGTGATTTTAGAGTGGCCGATTACCACAAGTGATTAAGGTCTGTTAGATTATTAATAATGCATTAAAAGTATTATATATATATATATATATATATATATATATATATATATATTATATATATATATATATATATATATATACTTTTAATGCATTATTAATAATCTAAAAAATATTGGACCTTACATGATCTATCGATCAATATAGGAGTTGGTAAGAATATTCCAGGATCAATACAAAATACTTATATCTTATAATATTCACTATTAGCAATAAACTATTACCTTGATCTATTAAGTGGCAACTCAAGTTCATATAATAAAATTACAGAATTAGACAATTATAATTCTAAATTGGATATATCTTTTAAGGTTACACCTAACAATACGGTCAACATCCACCCTAATGTCCATTGTATTATCACTCAAGTAATAAATTCCTTCACTCATAATTATTTTGACTTATAATTCCCTTCCATCATAATTACTGTCATTTTATTACTTTCTTGATTTTGTGTTTGACTTAATAAGGGCAATTCATTTTGCAATAATTTTAATGTGTTATTGTGCTTATTCTTATATAAAGTGATCATCTGCGGAATTCACCAATTTATTGAAACCATACAATTTAAAAAGTCCAAAAAGTAGTCCTTAATTTTCTGTGGAGGTTGTGTTAAAATTGTTTTCACAACTAATTTCAACCTCAAAGTAGATGTAGCAAGCATCCTTACTGACCCTTCTATGGAATGCTAGAAACAAAATGAGCGTCCAATTTTGTTGTGCGAATGGGTTGACATGGAGTGGTTTGGGGTTGTGGGTTATAAATTTAGTAAGGAAAATGTTACTACCTTGCTGCTTGGTGATCAAATATATAGCAGATAAAGATTCAAGCATGACAAGGTCAATAATAGGGTAACATGCATGTATATTTACAAAGCAAAAAATAAAACTGTGGTCTAATAAAAGAAGTTAAACCCTTATATTGTAAATTCCAAAACTAACAATGTTGTTTATGAGTTCTGGTATACAATAGAAATGGTGCCTTCAAGTGCACTTAGTCAAAAATAGCTCAGTAATTCCAGGCCAAAACCTCCACATGCAGTGAAAAGCTGAATATTAATAGAGCATGGGATTCTTCCACAAGTCAGGCTGGATTGGGGCTCTTTTTAAAGATGATAGAAAAACCATATTATGGTTGGGGGAGCTACTAGCAAGGTTTTAAAAAATGTAATATGCACTAAAGAGTAAAGGGTCCCAAAGTGCAAAGCCTGAAACGCAAAAAAAAAAAGCCTGAGTTTTAATGATGTAAAGTGCAAGAGCTTTACAAGTATCTTTAGTTCCTAAAACCATATATAAACTCAAAATAAATCTTATATATACAATTAATAATTAAGATGATTATTATAAGAATAACAATAATATATTTTTAGCCTGTAGGTACACAAGAATAAGCAATTTTATTGCTTATCTTTAGTTGACTTTCTTATTGTTGAAAAGCTCTTGACCAAGGTTGACTAATTTAGAAAAGACGTCACTTTTGAAATTTCAAAAGAGTTAAAAAAAAAAAAAAGAACGAAAGCTAATTAGAAAAAGAAGATGAAGGGATCTCTAGAAAGGAAAAGTTGTCAGTATTGCAGTTTATGGCCTTAAATACTACTTTTTCACTTCCCTTTGTCTAGCACTTCCAATTGTGTTCAATTTCCAAGGGAAACCATTATGTATTTTGATTGGTAGAATTTAATGGTGGCTCAAATATGCATTAATTCTCTATAATCCCAATTTTTTATAGGGCACACACCTAGCACCTCAACAAATTTGTCACCTCGTGTGCTTTAACATCCATACCTCACCTTGCCCATTAAAATCATTAGGCCTATGGTTTTTTCATGTTGCATGGTAAAGCGGGCTTTTCATAACATTGGTCACTAGTTATGCTTCTAAGACTTCAGTTACTAAGGCACCAGCATGCACCTCATGGGCTGTTTTAGAAAGCATTTGAGTTGCAAATAAATATTGTTGTTCAATTAGATAGTTCAGACATCATTACTACATTTGAAGAAAGACTTTATGGCTAATCCAGTCAATAGTGGGTGATCTCCAAAACTTGAGAAGGCATATTTTTTCTTGTAGTTTTCATACCATGTCTTGGAATGTCAATGCTTATGTAGACCACAAAGCTGAGCTATGAAAATAGAGACAAAATCCCCATAATAGACATCTTGTCCCTCGTCTTCTCTCTCAACCTTTCTTTATGATACCTTGTATAAAACCCCATGAGATCTTGGTTTAATAATATATTTTCAGTGGCTAAAAAGAAAAGTACAAAGAAGTAATTTTACAATATTGTTTTAGGGAAAAAAATAATTTGATTAATTTTCCTTTTTCTATATAGGTTACATTAAAATTTTAATACAGAAATTCTTGATTTTTTAAAACAAAAGTATTTTAAAATTACTTTTTAACTTCTCAAAATGCAAAGTTTCAATAAATTAATAATTTGGGAAAATAATAACACACAATAATGCATTAGAATAAAAGCAAAACAAACTCACCCCTAAATCATTTACAAATGATACATAATTATATGAGCAAAAACCAATTCTTTCTAAATATCTTTCTTCAAGATTTTTTTCAATAACAATCAATACATAAAAAATAAGTCAATCTCATTTACAGAAAACTAATAAAATAAAGAATTAAAAATAAATAGTTGAACATGCCCATGCAATGCATAAGGCTGATACTACTTTTAAAGTTTTTAGGAGTTTATGATTATTTAATTGTGAGGTTTACAAAAAAAAAATTGAAAGTTAGAATAAAGTAAGGTGATTTTAAAGTAGCATAAATTTTATGTGTTTAAAGATTAACACATATAAAGAAAATACAGCTATTTTATATACTTATACAATTTATAAAGTGATGGTAAAGACAAACTTTGTTTGTGAAAAAAATGAAAAGTAAAGATGGGCTGTTGTGAAAAAAGTATGAAAAAAGGGTAAACGTCATCAAATATCATGGAAGTATACGATATGTTGCACATTCATCCTAGAAGTATGCAGTTGTTACACCATTTGCCTTTCCCTCAAGTCTGATCATTGGGGAGTGATGGAAAGCTGACTTGGCGGGATAAATGATGCAACCTAAGCCATACTTCTAGGATGAATAATGCAACATAAGACATACTTCTAGGATGAATGATGCAACATAAGCCATACTCTAAACAGTAAGAGTTGAACAATTGCATACTTTCAAGATGAATGGTGCAACTTTTTATACTTCTGAGATGAATGTGCAACATACGATATACTTCCAAGTCATTTCTTAATATTTTAGCTAAGAAAAACACAACTACTAAAGTTATTAAATCAACTGTAGGACTTAAGGTAATGGGTTTTTCTTAATCATTTTCTCCATAGTATCGGTTGATTATTGATTTATAAACTAAGAAAATGGAAATTAAAAAAAAAACAGTTTTATTGTATACACAATATGATGCAAACCACATGATTACAAGACTAAACAACATGCCCAAACTGATGTCAAGTTTCAAAAAGAATATCCAAATGACTAGGATTAGACTCTCCACCACTAACCTACATGAATTAGGAACAAAGAGTGTATGATGACACAAAAGAAACCAAAATTCCCACATATGAAAGTTAAGGTCACAAAAAACCAAAAAAAGAATGCTTTCAAGCACATTTTGTTGCATTTGAAATCTGTACTTAAAACACATTAAGTCCAATTTTAATAAGAGTTTCAAGCCTTAGAAACACATAAATACCTATCCAAAATAAAATAGAAGTAGCAAACCAATAAAACTCCTAGTTTGACTACAAAACATGCAAATATCCTTTAGTAACATGTTAAAAGCGTGTCCATGCATGTCACACTCATAATCTATGTCCTCAACACCTAATTGAATGTAAACTTGCCAGACTTAAACAAAAGCAACTGGATAAATACCACAAAATTTAGCTGGACCTTATAAGCACTCTCAGGTGTGTCAAGTACGCCCTAGCCCATGTCAAGGGTGCTTTTGGAGTTCTTGCTCATGTCTAGCCTCCCATCTACATACCTCTAGGATGAATGATTCAACATAAGGCGTACTTCTAAGACAAATGGTGCAACATAAGGCATACTCTCAACAATAAGAGTTAGCAAAAAGATGAATGGTGCTACAATTGCATACTTTCAATATGAATGGTGCAACTTTTTATACTTCCAATATAGGATGTCTCACAATGTTTACCTAAAAACAACACAGCTATTGAAGTTATTGAATTAACTGTGAGAATTAAGGTTAAGCGATTTTATTAATCACTTTCTACATAGTATCTGCTAATTATTAATTTATAAACTAAGACAATGGAAATAAAAAAAAATCTTTCCATTGCATACATAATATGATGCAAACCACTTGATTGGAAGACCAAGCAACATGCCTAGAATGATGTCAAGTTCCACAAACAACATCCAAATGACTAGGATTAGACTCCCCACCATTAACCTATATGGATTAGCAATAAAGAGTGCAAAATGACATGCAAAGAAACCAAAATTCCTTTATGTGCAAGCTAAGATCACAGAGAACCCAAAAGAGAATGCTTTCAAACAAATTTGTTGTATTCAAAATCTGTAGCTAAAATACATTAAGTCTAGCCTTTAATAGGAGCTCCAGGTCTTAGAAACACTGAAATACCTATTTAAAATGAAATAGAAGTAGCAAACCACTAGAACCCTAGTTTGACTACAAAACATGCAAATATCTCTTAGTAATGTGTTCAAAGCGTGTCCATGCATGTCACATGCATAATCTATGTCCGAAACACCTAATTGAATGTAAAGTTGGTAGACTTATACAAAAACAATTGGACAAAAGAACACAAAACTTAGCCAGACACCATAGAGCACTCTCAGGTGTGCCAGGTGCTCCCCTACCCATGTTAAGGGTGCTCTCGGGGTTCTTGGTCGTGCCTCAGGCTCCTATCCACATTTGATGTTGGGCTTGTAGTATGATTGAATGGATGAAACCAAGGGAGAAGCATAAAATGTCTTTCACAAAAGTGAAATAGATGACATCAAATTAAAATAAAGGGTGTTGTCGCCATTAAAACTATATTTGTTGATGGAAGGAATACAAATTTAGGGATCATTCCAAGCTTGAAAAAATCAAGAGCAATTGTTCATGGTTAGGTTATTTGTAATTGAAAAGGTGAGAGCATAATGTATTTGAAGAAATATAAGTTCTTTTTTTCTTTGAATTTTTCTTAGAGTAAAAAGGTTTTAGAGCATTCTATTTAGGAAGGAAAAATCTTCAAAAGGAAATTATTACTGAAGAAGTATTATAAGAAGAGATATAACTATTTGAATTTTTTAAATGAAAGGATATGATAATTAGGGGTTTTTATACTAAATTAGAAATAAGATAATTTGGATAAGAGAAAAATTCTTATACTTCATCCATAAAATTTCATTGTTTATTATGCATATGAATCCATTTGGGAATTCTTAAATAACATTTAAATCATCCGTCTTACCACATATATGGAATAATAGCATGATTTTTATAGTTTGACTATTAGGTTCATCTTACCATTCATAAAATATTAGGATAATATTTTGAATTTGACCTTTACTTTTCTTTGTTCATTAATATATGTAGATATACATGTATTGAGGATTTCTATACGACATTATATTTTCATTTTTACCATACATACATAGTGCGTGGAACTACAAAAAACTATTCAATCTGTACTACAAAAATAAAATAATACTAAAAAACATTTATTACATAACATGGAATAAATACAAATAAATTTGTAATTATAACATCATATACTTATTTATTATTGAAGCTTAAACTAATGACTCTAGAAATTTAGGCCCAGTTTGTTTAGATTTAATGAGTCCAAATTAATGTGTTATTTTATTTTTTAACCTCTGATATTGTGTTTATTTACAATCTTACTAATTGAAACTTCTCCTTTGAGTTCCTTTTGTTTTTGCCGCAATTATTCATCTATATTAATTAGTTTGCTATTGAAGCCAAATTAGACGTATGAGAACGACAGCAAATTGGAAAAATTGGTTAGAAGGATGACAAGTTTGGGCACATGCTCGCCAATATCCTCAAGCAGAATGGTATCTCAAATGATGGGATTTGCTTGGACTAAGCCACTAGGATGGCTCTCGCCTGCGTCACTCAACGCAGCAACAGAGAGTGCTAGTTAATGTTCTAGTGAAACCCCTGCTACTCACGCCCCTTTTCTCATTCCTTACCAACAAGCCTTCCCCTGTTGGAAGGTAGCAAACAACAAACCAGATCCGGCCTATTTGGAGTGTCGTCGAAGCACCGCTTTAGCATCCAACTATTGAGCTCAAGCTTGAGCTCGACCTGGATAGTAGGTGCATAGTACAACATGAATGAGAGCCTAGACTATGAAGCCCTGACCTATATTATTTGGAACGGGGCCTCAGTGAGTGAGGGAAAAAGGGTAGTGGTGGAGGTAGGGCTACATTGAGGCAGGCCTCTAAGACATGCCAATTTGGGCAATGGTCTTTTCTATAAAAAAATGAAGTCTGGGGGTAATTTGGGCTTCACGAAATGTGGGTCTTGCGCAACCCATAAATTGGATGCCCTGACCCAGTTTAATGTGCTAAACCATGCAATTTAATTCAAGGCAAACTGGTTGTTAATTAATATTTATAGAGTATGATATGTGATTGAGGAAATGATCTTTAGGGAATTAAAAGTTAGAATGGATATTTTGTAGAAGTATAATATGAGATTCCATTTGGTAAGGGACCAAAGTGAAATATTTTTAATAAATTTAGGATCAAAATGTAATGATTAACAAGTTATAGGTTAAAACAGTACAACATTTAAAGTCAAGTGGTTGCCCATGAAATTTATATATCAAGTATAGAATAACTCTCAAAATTTAATTAACATTTATAGAGTATAATATGTGATTGGAGAAATGATTTTTAAGATATAAAAATTAGAACAAAGATTTTGTGAAGAGTCCACTCAACAATGAACCAAAGTGAAGCATTTTTAATAAGTTTAAGATCAAAAGAAAATGGTTAATAAGTTATAGACTAAAATAGTATAATATTTAAAATTAAGTGATTGTCCACAAAATTTACTTATCTAGTATATTTGTTGCTAGCATTTATTGCTAGAACCCAACTCTTATGTACATACATACATACATACATACATACATATACATACACACACACACACTAAATTACTAACTCCCCTTTCCTTTTAAATCCCATTAAAATTTCTCTTGCAACCATTTTCTTACTCAAACTTCTACACATATATGTGTGTGTCTACACCCGAACTTACTTGGCTAATTTTTATTCAACTCAAATTAGACTAGACAACCAACCTGATCGAAATTAGTTTTACCCAGTGTTGACAATAATTGCACTTTGGAATGGTGATCTTGAAGGAAACCATAAAAAAGTTTTCAGTCCAACATCATTGTTGACTCATTGCCCCAATGGCTCTTCATAGGCCAACCTAGCTATACAATCATGCCTACCACTCTATTAGCAGAAAACCCCATACGATATCAACGTCATTCAAACGCCACTATCACAACCCAAAATTATCTTATTTGTTTATTTATTTATTGGTGATTTTTTATTTCCTTTTATTGTGTTCATCATTTAATTTGGTGCAAGTGCACTAGGTTATTTATGATTATTACTTGAATAATTTTTTTGAGAAATAATTAATTTTTTAAATAAATTTTCATATTTTTCAATGTAAAAGAAAATAATGATTATAGAAAATACATTATTTTTTAAAAATAAAAAGTCAAGTTCTTTTTAAGCATCTTTCAATTAAGTTTCAATAAATGCATTTAAAATTTGTTTCCATCATAAAAGGATTAGTAACAAGTAAATAAAGAGAGCTTTAAATTGGATAATAATTTTTCTTCAAGAAAAATATTAACCGAAGAAAAGCGTTAATTATTGTATCTCCAAAAGCTTCCCCATCTTATAGATTTTTTTCTGTTTTTGGGAATATCGAGCACTTTTTTACTTTAACAGCTTCCCTATCACAATTAAAAAAAGGGGTTTTAGCAACGGCCATCGTCACTAAATTGAGGTTAGCAACGGTCAATCGTCACTAAACTTGTCATCACTCATTTACTCATCACTAATTTATTAGTGACGACTACTGTCACTAGTTAGTGACGGTCAACCTTCACAAATACGACGGTCATTAATTATCCGACACTGGCCTCTTGTCGGTAAGTTAGCGACAATTAGTTATTGCTAATAAGTCAGTGAAAGCAAGCCGTTATTGAATTTAGTAAAGACTGGCTGTCACTAAGTTTATGAAATTAGTAATGTGCAATTGTCACTAATTTAACAATGGCTTGCCTTCGCTAAATTTTGTGACGCGCAGCCATCAATAATTTAGTGAGGGCTATCACTAATTTAGTGAAAGCAGACCATCGCTAATTTAATAACGGTTAGCTATCGCTAGTTTGTAACAGTTGACCTTCACTAGTTTATGCAAACGATTCCCAATAGGTCACCCTATCCATTTCTTAATCCTCCTACATACATTCCAATATTGTCATCAATTCCACACAAGTGTAACAGCCAAGGTACTGAAGTAGTTTTCATTAATCCAAAATATGATTTACACAATGACATGTCATTCGACAACTAAAACACCTATGATTACAATTTCTTCTACAAGACAAAAACTGATCTCAAATTCCTCATGCCACAGGATCGAGCAAAAGATTCTTCAAACAAGATCATGGAAACAACAGTGAATCTCCCTTTGCCTGAATCTATAACAAGACATAGACCATTATTAACAGAAGCGTCAATAAATTCAGGTGCATATGTAAATATCAAACATATAGCAAATAACAAAACTGAATTGATCGCAAATGTTTTGGCATACAGCAACCTGCTGCACACCCTGCAAGTTATGGAGGAGTTTTGTTCAAACTAACAGTGTTCTACTAAGCAAACTAAACAATCATAAGTTGCTAATAGAAAAATACTATGTTTGTTTGTGTGCAAACAATAGATCCCACCCTTCCCATAATGTTCTTATGTTTTCCACAAATAAAACATTTTCAAATCTCCCCACTTGTACCCAAATCATACTTAATTCCTACACAAGCCCTGCTCAGTAAGAATCCTGCTCAGTTTCCTTGGCAAGCACTCGTGATGAAAAATTAATAGTCATGAGTAAAGCGAGAAGGATAGGAGGGTTCAGCCACTAGTTTCTAACAGGGCATTCGTGAACAAGCCCCATTTTCCTTTCCCAGGTTATTCTCTTTCTGTGCTGGACTTTTTGGGGCACGACTGATCAACAGAACATTTATGATAGAAGAATTCTTAAGAAAGTAGAATTACGGAACAGATCGAACTGTATGGACAAAAACATTACAGAAGCACAGGAAAAAAGCCACAAATGAAAGAACAAAATAAAGGCAGATATCCTCTGTGGTGCAAATGCTAGTACAGACTACATGAGATCCAATTTTTGACAAAATGGCAGACCAGCTAACACGTGCCAAAGCATTTCACTATAAGAACAGAGAAGCATTTCTACAGAGTATAGTGCCACATCACGCATCTAAGAAATATGCATTAGGAGATTGTCAACACCAAACCATTGTTGCAAACTGAGAGTTGAGAGCTTACGTTTCCTTTTGCTCCTTGCCTTCCCCAGAAGGTTTGTTGGCTGAGGTACAAAATTTGTGATGGTTCTCAAATATGGCACCATTGAAAGCTTCAGTGCGTCGCAGAGCCACAGACTGAGAAACAAAATGATGAAATTAGCCAAAGTGGACCATACACTCCATATATTTGTCCTACCATCCGCATCAGAAACACAAACAGTCCTGAACTGCCAGTGGACACGATATGACATTCAAGAATACGGAAAGATATGAAAAATATTGAGCAATGACCTCATGCAGAAACGGTGAGAAAGGAACAGCATAGACTACATGTTGAGTTCCCAAGGCTTCATATTAGTCATGTGTAGGGTTAGAAATAGATTATATGATCCCAAAACCGAAGATTATGAACCAAATGTTAAATAAGAACATTCCACAAACCATGTTGACAAGGAGTAGTCAGAATCAAGATATAGTGGTTCCTCCTTGGCAAGCATTTGAACCTATCCACTCTTTATTGCCATATCTTTTGATTAAAGATTGTGAAAAGCTCGACATACTGTTAAATTGAATCGCACCAGGGCAAGACCGATTCACACAGGGGAAGACTAGAATAGATCGTAACAACTACCAGGCAAAATTGAATTGCAAAACGAAGAATTTAGAACCAGAATCAACTGCTGAGAAGAATTTTTCAAACAATCCAACGATATCCAAGAAGCAAACCAAAGCAGGAAATGAATCGGAGCAGCAAATCGAAGCTACATTTCAAGGTTTGCAAGCACTCCTTATCCATCGAGGAGATGAGAAGGTGATCGCTGTGGCTGGAGAACCGGAGGTTGGAGATCCCGTCCGCCTGCTAATTTGGCAGCTTGCGCCAGAGGTCGGCGGCTTATGGGCTGAAGGCATGGAGTGGTTGGCAGGTAGAAACAACAATAAACCCGATTTCTTGGTTGATTTCGCATAAAACCAAGGGAGAAAACTGAACAGATGAAATTGAGGAAGAAAAACGCGAGACAGAGATGGGAGGGAGGACCATTTTTAATTGAAGTAGTGAAGGGGCTGCCATCGCGAAACAACATTTGCAAATCCAGCGACGGCTAATCTTCTCTAAACCCAAATAATCCACTGACCGCTGACCATCATTATATGTAAGCTTACGTCATTTTAAATATAATTATTTATTTTAATAATAAGTTAAAGCTGTAATGAGATTCTATACAACTAAATAATGGAGAAACCTAAGTATTCATTTGTCAGTAAATATGTTTAAAGAAATAATTTTTTAATTATTTTACTTAATCAATTAAGCAAGTCATAAAAAATTAGCAGTGGCTGCAAGCCATCACTACATCTAGTAAAAATTTAGTGATGCCTCGGTGATGCTAAAACACCTATTTTGTTTATTTATTCTTTTTTATAAAAAAGCACAAAATTTATCATTACTTAAGATCTTTTCTTATATGCTGATGACTAATATTGATAAACAAAACAATATTCCTAAGGTATGCCAAAAAAAATCAGTTGAAATTTTAGAAATTTTGAATTTTTTTTCTAGAAAATAATTAAGAAGAATACACTTTTTAAAAAATAAAATGAAAATTTTTAACAATAAAATAAATTGTAATCTATATTTTTTTATACACAACCTAACGGGGGCTAGTTGTCACTAACTTTTGGGATTTTAGCGATGGTAAGCCGTCACTAAATTTAGTGGCTGTTTGCCGTCACTAAATTCGGCAAACAGCCACTAAATTTAGCAACTGTTAACTGCTACTAAATTAGTGATGGCAAGCCGTCGCTAATCTTTAGTGACAAACAACCATCGTTAAACTTTGTTCATTAACTTTTAGAAAAATAACTAAGATAATGAATTTTTTAACCATAAAACAAAATTTTATCCTAAATTATAGTCTATTTTTTTTATAGACACATAGATCCATTGATCCATACATCTCAATTGGAAAAGACATCGAAATCAATTAAAATTGATCTTTCTTTAAACAAACGAAATGAAAATGGAAAAGAAATATCATCAAAAGCAAACCTAGCGAAGGCTAGTCATTATTAACTTTTGGCATTTTAGCGAGGGTAAGCCGTCACTAAATTTAGTAATGGCTAATCGTCACTAATTTAGTGAGGGCAAACCGCCGCTAAACTTAACAACTGCTAATTGTCGCTAAATTAGTAAAGGCAAGCCGTCACTAAATATTAGAAACAAACACCCTTCGCTAAATTACTGAGATAATGAATTTTTTTAACCATAAAAAAAAAATTCCTAAATTGTAATCTATATTCACATAGATCCATCAATCCAAACATCTCAATTGGAAAAGAAATCGAAATCAATTAGAATTGATTATTCTTAAAATAAATGAAATCAAAATGGGAGGGAAATGTCATCAAAAGCTAATGACAGCTAGTAGTTGTTAGTCTTCGATAACCTAGCGAAGGCTAATCATCACTAATTTTTTACATTTTAGCAAGGATAGACCCGTCACCAAGTTAGCGAGGGCAAGCTATCGCTAAACTTAGCGATTGCTAACTGTCGCTAAACTTAGTGATTGCTAACTGTCGTTAACTTTAGCTAGAAATAACCTTCTCTAAATTTTGTTCATTAAGTTTTAAAAAGATAACTGAGATAATCAATTTTTTAACCACAAAACAAAATTTTATCCTAAATTGTAATATATTTTTTTTTTATAGACACATAGATCCATCAATCCATACATCTCAATCAGAAAAGAAACCAAAATCAATTAGAATTAATCATTCTTAAAATGAACGAAATGAAAATAGGAGAGAAATATCATCAAAAGCTAGTGACAACTAGCTGTTGTTAGTTTTCGACAACCTAGCGAAGGTTAGTCGTCACTAATTTTTGGCATTTTAACGAGGGTAAGCCATCAGTAAAATTAGCGACGACTAACTGTTACTAAGTTAATGAGAGCAAGTCGTCACTAAGTTAGTGAGAATTAATGACTACTAACCGTTGCTAAAATTAGAGACTAAACGCAAGCTGTTGCTAAACTTTAGCGACAAATAGCGTTCGCCAAACTTTCACCGTATTTTATTGAGGATTTGCTATCTCTAATTAGCAACTATTTTTAGCCATTGCTAAATTCTCTTTTTCTAGTAGTGTATCTCATTCTCAAAAATATGAAATGAGTTGAAAGGGAAGAGTCAATTCCTTATATTTACAGAAATTCTAAATTTTATTGTTCTTTCTCCTCTCTCTTCCCAATCTACTTTTCGGCTTTTTTCCCAATCCATTTTTTGACTTTTCCCACTTGTCCTCAATATTATTATTTTAAATATAGAATATTTGATTATTTTAATAACTAAACTAGCTATTAATTTGAATTTGTTTTAAATGTGTAGCAACGTGATTTTTAGAGTCACCACCAATCAATTTCATATAGGTCGATTAGATACCTTTTATGGTCTGTGAGAGATTCTAAGATTGTGAGTCAGTTACGCTAAAATAACCTTATCATAGCGCCAAGAAATTGGTACCATGGGGTTCAGTTTTACCTTTTCCTAAAGCCTTATTTCTTAACTTAATCTTCAATTGAGAGTGATTTTTATGAATTTTATTTTATTTTATTTTTAATTGATTTAATTCCAAACTGTGAATTTTATTAGATCAACCGGATATAGATTCCTAAACCTTACTACTTGATTTTTATTTATTTTATGAAATTTTTGATATTTCAAAATCATGGATCCTATCGGACCAATTGAATATAGAACCTAAAAACTTAACCTATTTCTATTTTTTTTTTATCTTTTTAAACATTTTGATTGAGTATAAATCCAAAGCATAAATCATATCGGATCACCCGTATGTGGATATTAAAAATATATATTTTTTATTTTCTTTATTATTTTGAAAGATTTTTAAATAATTGTCCAAACCATAGATCTTATCAGATCAACCGGATTCGAACGAATAATCCATCTCGGGATTTTATCAAATCATCAAGAACGGATCATTGAAATTTGTTATGTATTTCATGATTATCTTAATTTGATTTCATCCTAATTTCTAAAAATTCTAGCATAACAAATAATTCTTATGTGTTGTCGAATTTAAGGTGCATCATGAGAACCAAATAAAGAGAACAAAATCAAACTGTCCTAAAATTAAAAGACAACAAAGATAAACAATTTGATAAAAAATAATAAATAAATAATAATAATAATAATAATAATAATAATAATAAAATAAAAATCCTAGGTCGTATCCCTATGTGAAGTTGATGGTCGAATCTAATGCATGGTCAAACAAATAAATAAATAAATAAAGCAAAGAAAGAAAGGAAAGGAAAGAAAAAAAATATCCGAAAGCTTGCTTTCAATGACTAATCTGCAAAACAAAAGAACGTTAGTGATTTGTGTGAATGAATATAAGAAGATCAATGGTTAAGAAGGAGTTTTACCCAGCAAGTCTGATCTTGACAAGTATGGGTCGAGTTCGCGAGTTGAAGTTTGGATTTGGTCTCGATTCGAGCATTCGATCGCAATAGGGAGGATGGCGGCTTGGGCTTGGCTTGGAGGAGGTGCGGCGACCTCAGGAGCTGGGGGAACAGTGGCCGACGGGGTCGAGGATGGTGGGACAGAGGAGGACAATGACGATGGGACGCTCGGGCTTCACCGAATCAGAGACAGGAACAGCGATGGGGCCATCTAGGCACGGTGACGTGACGTCGGGGAGCAGCAACGGGCGGCGGTGCTGGTGCTGGAGCGACGAATGGAACACTGGAGGCAGAGGAGAGGAGGACCAGGGGTGGCAGCGGTGGCTGGAAAAAGTTTAGGGTTTTTTGGGGGGTAGGGCTGTGAAATCAGGGGTTGAAGGCTGCAGTTTTCCCTTTTTTCACTAGAAGCTTAGGTTTCGAATTTTCTCCCCCTTTTCTCGAGATTTGGACCCCTATTTATACTAGTGGGGGCATGAGATCCCATTAATTAGGTTTTCCAAATTAAAAAAATTTCCAAGTTTAGTTTGAATAGGTTTAAGCCTAATTTGGTCGAAATAACATTTTTAGTCCCCTACCTTTCATAGCTTACTGATCTGTTCCCAGATTTTAACGAAATTACAATTTGGCTCAAATTTTTGTCTGATTTGTCAAATTAACCCAAAACTTTGCAACAATCACCAAATTTCCGTAGAATTTAAGGATTTTGTCAGATTTTCCCCAAAATTTTCGATTTTGACAGATTAACCCCAAACTTTCAAATTTTGCCATGAATCTTCTAAAATCCCTCGGTTTTCACCCAAACTTTTCCCTTTTTCCTAAATTAACCCTACAAGACCTTTAGGACCTAAACTAAATTAAATCCTATTTCTACCCTAGATGACTACTCTAAATTCCTAAAGATCTATAAACTAAAATAACAATGTAACACCTAAATCTGACTAGACCAACTAACTATGCGAAACTCTAAAATGACAAAAATGATTCAAACTCCTAACAAATGACCAAATAATCCCTAAAGATGAAAAAGCCCCCTAAACTAATTTTCCTAACCTAAAACTTAACAAAAATTAGTACCCGGATAAAATTGAGTGTCAATAAAATACATAATATTTAATTATTGTATAATAAATGTAAGATTCTATAAAATATAGAAGTTGTTGGAGTTGGGATAGAAAAATTATGAAGATTTTAATTTTTGGTTTTTATTTTTTAGAAATTATAGGAAATTGTTAGAAATGCTCTTAGATCTTTAAATTAGTAATAATTAAAAATAATGATAAGTATAAGGATTAATACGTATTTAATCTATCATGTTCTTTACTTAAGGCAAAATAAAAGCTAATACAAAGAAAGGAAAAGAAATCGTGGGAAGAGAGAAGCGAAGAGTGAGAAATGTTGCAGGCTACACGTAAAAGGACATAATATAGGTGGACATGCGGACAAAGAAGTTGATAAATTTGTTCCTCCACAGCTATATTGTTGGCACAAGGATAATATTGGTAATGCCAACTTTTGCAGTTATTAGACCTCTATTTTTGTGTTATTGTTGTGGCAGGCCACCCTCAATTTTTATTTTTTATTTATTTTTATTTGAAGTATTTCTTCACTATTTTTTTATTGTTCTTTAATGATGCTTTTGGTAGTATTATTTTAGAATTTTTTATTATTTATTATTTTAATTTTTTATTACCAAATGAATTTAAACATAATAATTAATTGAAAAAAAAAACATTTTCTACCAAATGAATAAATAATAAAAAAATAAAAAATTCAAACAAGATAAAAAGAACATGAATTTAAATCTAAGTGAGCATAAAACATAAAGAAGGCAAAAAGAGAGCAATGAATGTATAGAGAAAGAGAGCGAGAGAGAGAAAGAGAGAGATGAACACAAAACAAACGCAAACAAGTAAAAGAACATTATCCTTTATGTTTATTTATTTATTGGTGATTTTTTTATTTATTTCTGCTAGGTTGATTATTTAATTTTTGTAAGTGCAGTAGATTATTCCTAATTATCAATTGCATAATTTTATTTGAGAAATAATTAATTTTTTAAAATAAATATTTCATGTTTTTCAATGGCTAAACAAAAGGAAAGATTATAAGAAATACATTATTTTTCAAGAAAGCCAAACTTCTTTTGAAACATCTTTTAATTAAGTTTCATAAGTTTCAGAAACTAGGTATATATATATATAAAAGGACGCACTTTTGTTTAATTAAAAAGAATCTACGGAAAATCTAAACTTAACAACATTATTTCATAAGCCTATAGGTGTGAATGATAAGAATCTTATTGTTACTTGCCTAAATTTTCTAGTTGATACAGTATCACAAAAACGTTTCAAATTTTTAGTTTAAGGATTTATTCTATTAGAATTTGCATGAGTAGTCATTCATTTTTAGTTTAACTATAAGATCAAATGCAAAGAAATTTACACTACCACCTTAGTCATTTGTTGTTTCAAGTTTTGACTTCTAGATAGTCTTTTATCTCATTAAAAGGACACCTAACTGATAGCCAAAGGCTATTGCCTCCTCGGTAGTAACTCCCTACCAGAATATTGGCCGCGGAGTCTGACGTCACCCAAGAGAGGATCTTTTCACTGACCTCAGAAGGTGCGAAGTCAAACACTATGAGCTCGAGACTTTGGTTAGCTCGTCAGGAATTCCGAGGACAACACCGTCTCCATCGAGGGGCCAAACTGACCGTCTTCGGGTAAGAGAGCCATCTCCCTGAAGAAGGAGAATCTCCCCGAAGGAAGAGGCCCCAAAGAGGTCTTCCTCGAACAAGAAACACCTGAACAAGGGAATCCCCGAACTATGGGTGTGAGTCCCGAAGAAGGTGTTCATCAAGGGAACTCCCAGAACTATGGGATAGATCCCGAAGGAGGTGCTCGCACCGAAGGACGGATAGAATCCGAAGAGGGTGCCCGCACCGAAGGGAGACCTCGCCCAGGGGACCTCGGGAGTACGGTATGAGCATTTAAGGAGCCTCTGACATGTCACCCACAAGCCCTACACGTCACATCTGAACGGCGAAATGACACGCCGCAGCCGCCCCAGTCCTGACACAACCCGTCCGGGTCCAGGGCTAAAAGAGGCTGCAAACGGCTGCCTGTCCCCTAGGTCCAAAGAGACAGATCAAATCCGACCGAACACGTGTCATGATCTGAACAGACCAGCTACTCCTATAAATACTAGGAAATGGGACTGGGCAAAGGAAGGGCATTTTCCTCTCTCTGAGAAAACACAGAACAGGCAAGACACTTGATCCCTTAGTGTTCTTCCTCCACTCTCACTCAGAAAACTGACTTGGGCGTCGGAGGGTCCTCCCCGGAAAAGCAAACCGGGGACCTCCTAACCTTTTCTTTGAGCTTTTCAGGCGCACTCAGCTGGGAAACCTGAGCTCCAGGCGCTTGCCTCCACAGGAAGTCTCTCCACCTGTCAACATGACAGCAAACGAAGATGCCTTGGGGCATCATTTGGCGCCGTCTGTGGGAAACTACTCCCAGGTAGCTGTTGTCGAAACTCGGCGTTCGAAGGACAGAGGACTCCCAAAGTCCCCGTCCGCGCCTGAGACCCAACCAGCTACCGAACAAAGTCCCCCAGAGACTTCCTTGCCTGAAGAGGAACGCCCTCTTGTCATCACCATGGGTTTTTTAAGAGACTTTCAGAGGTCTGTTGTGGCTGAAATGACACAACAAATAGACCGAAGATGGCCGCAACCAGCCCAGGCGCAAAAACCCACTTCGTCAGCACGACCTCGGGAGAAAAGCCCAAGGGCAACCCATCATAGCTCGGGAAGTGGGGAGCCACGAGAAGAGTCCTCGACAGATAACTTGCCCCTCGGGGCACGGCTGGCGGAAAGAGCAAGGTCTAAACGACCCGAAGTCCCGTCCAGAAGAAGTTTATCACCAGAGGCAAGGTCCCCCTCACCTCGGTACCGAAGTCGCTCCCCGAAGAGACGGCAACAGTCCTTTTACCCAAGAACCTCCAAGAACCAGGAAGAGGAGCCCAGTGCTACGCTCCTCCTGGAGAAAGTCTTGGCAAGACTGGAGAGAGTGGAACAGCAGGTGGCACGCAAGCCTGTTTGGGCCAGGCTAACTGAAACGGTCTCTGGAGATGAAACTCCTTTCGCCCGAACAGTGGTCGAGGCGGCCATGCCAAGTGACTTCAGGCTACCTCGGCTAGAGACCTATGAGGGCCGGACTGATCCCCAGGCCCACCTAACAAAGTACAAACGCAGCATGGTGCTACACGGGGCTGATGATGCTACACTCTGCAAGTGCTTTGAAGTCACCCTCGCAGGACCAGCAACTGCCTGGTACAATTCCCTGCCTCCCGGAAACATCAGGGGGTTCCAGGAGCTGTCCACAGCGTTCACCCAACAGTTCATTGGGAGCAAGCCGACGGCGAAGATGCCCGTCCAGATGTTTGACATAGCACAAAGAAACGGGGAGACCATCCGTGACTATGTCGAGAGGTTCAACAGAGAGGCCCTCAGTGTTCCGGACTTTCGTCCCGAAATCCGAATCCTCGCCATGACGAGGGGCCTTCGGAGGGATTCACACTTGTTTTATGAATTCTCCAAAGATCCCCCGGACACACTGGGAGAATTCTACCGAAGGGCTGAACAACATATGACAGCCGAAGAGTTGAGAATGACTGGACCGAAGGCTGACCATATTCACGCTCGTGGCGAAGGGTCCAGCCAGCAAGCCCGGTGTCCAACGGAACAGTTAGGCCGACCTCGGAGAATGCGAGTAGGAGGAAGGAAGCCCCAAAACTTTACACCTCTGAGCACCACGAGGGCTAACGTCCTCATGGCATTGGAAAAACAGGGGGCTCAAATCCAACGGCCGAGGGGCATGACTGCTGACAACAGAAGGAACATGAAGAAGTTCTGTCAGTTCCACCGTGATCACGGTCATGACACCGAAGACTGCTTTCAGTTGAAAAAGTACATTGAATCACTGATAAAGCAGGGCCAGCTTCGGCGTTATTTGAGAATGCCTTCCCCGAAAGGGAAAAAAGAGGAGGAAGGAAAGCCCGATGACGAGGATTACGATTCGGACAGGCGAAGGAACCGAAGTCCGAGAAGGCGTCCTCCACCTTCGGCAGGAGTAATACAGACGATCACAACCGGACTTCCATCCTCGGAAAGAAAAAGAAGGGCCAGAGAGATAGCGGTGATGGAATATCAGAGCCCAACGAAAAAATTGGCCCGCGAGGATGGCTCCACCATCGTATTTCCCCATGACGATCCATTGCTGATAATGGCGAGGATAGGAAACTGGGACGTCAAGAGGGTGCTGCTGGACGATGGGTCAAACGCAGACGTCTTGTTCTCACATTTGCTGCCAAGCTTGGGCATATCCAGGAGTGACCTCAAGGCTGTTACTTCACCCACGTTCGGCGTAGGACCATCTGAGCTACCTGTCCTCGGGTGGATCGACCTCCCCTTGATGATGAAAGGAACTTCGGAGAAAGGAACTGCTGAGTTGTTCGCCTCTACCATGGCAAGATTCATAGTCATGGACGTTCCTTCGTCATACAACGCCATCCTCGGCAGACAGACACAGGGAAATTTGCACATTCGCCCTGATGTAAAGTACTTGACCGTCACCTTCGCCACCAAAGAAGGAGACGCAAAGATCTTCATTGATCAAGGCGAGGTGAGAAAGGTGTTCGTCAGAGCACGAAAGGCTCCAGCAAGCAACTTAGCACATGCTGTAGAAGCAAAAGAGCTGGAAAGGGGCGAGGCAGAAGATCCCACAAAAGCGGAAACAGAAGAAGTAGAGCTTGTCCCAGGCCATAGTACCCGAATAGGGAAAAGCATGGCCGAAGGAGACAAGGAAAAACTTGTATCTTTTCTGCTTGCAAATAAAGATCTGTTCGCCTACTCGCCGAAGGACATGCCAGGGGTAAACCCTCGCGTAATCCAGCATAGCCTTAAAGTGAGTCCGGAAGTAAAACCTGTCCGGCAAAAGAAACGGAGCATCTCAGCTCACAAAAGTGAATTCGTCAAAACCGAAGTCCAGCGTCTGATAGACGCTAGCGTTATCCGGGAGGTAAACTACCCCGAATGGCTAAGTAACGTGGTAATTGCCACAAAAGAAGGGAGTAGCAAGCTCCGGATGTGCATCGACTTCAGAAATTTGAACGATGCTTGCCCGAAAGATTCATATCCTCTTCCACCAATAGACCAACTGGTAGACTCAACTGCCGAGTACGGGCTCTTAAGTTTCCTAGACGCCTTCAGTGGCTACCATCAGATAAGGATGGACCCCGGAGATGAAGAGAAGACTGCCTTCATCACCGAGGGAGGAACATATTGCTATATCAGAATGCCCTTCGGGCTAAAAAATGCAGGAGCCACCTACCAAAGGCTGATGAACAAGGTCTTCAAAGACCAAATGGGGAGGAACATGGAGGTATATGTTGATGATATGATAGTCAAGAGCAAACTGCCTGGCTACCACGTTGCAGATTTAGAGGAAACCTTCCAAAAGCTCAGAGCCTTCGGGATCCGCCTTAATCCTGAGAAGTGCATCTTCGGGGTGACCTCGGGAAAGTTCCTTGGGTACATGGTATCCGAAAGAGGCATCGATGCTAACCCTGAGAAGATTAAGGCTCTGCTTGAATTCCGAACTCCTACCACAGTCAAAGACGTGCAGAGACTCACCGGAAGAATAACCTCTCTGAGCAGGTTTATTTCCAGGTACGGAGATAGGTGTCGACCCTTCTTCAAAGTCCTCACAAAAGCCGCAAAGATGGAAGGCGACCTCGGAAGAAATGGCCATCCTTGGGCTGAAGATTGCCAAAAAGCCTGGGAAGAACTCAAAGTCTACTTGGCCAGCCTGCCGACTCTGCGGCAACCTCGGGAGGGAGAGCCCCTGGTATTATACCTCGCCGTCACGGAAAAAGCTGTGAGCTCGGTCCTCGTGAAAGAAGAAGGACCGAAACAGTGGCCGGTTTACTATGTCAGCAAGTCCCTGCATGGCGCCGAAGTCAGGTATCCTTTGCTTCAAAAAGCTATATATGCCTTAGTGCTTGCAGGGAGAAGGCTGCGGCCATACTTTCAGGCTCACCCCATCATCGTCCGAAGTAGTCTGCCACTACGGGATGTCATGAAGAGAGTTGATCATTCGGGAAGGCTCTCCAAGTGGTGCATAGAGCTGGGTGAACACGAGATCACATACGAGCCTCGGAAAGCCATAAAAGCTCAAGCACTGGCAGATTTTATCGCCGAAATACCCACCACTGAGGAGAGCCATTCAGATCCAAAAGAGGGTGAGCCAGAATGGACCTTACACGTTGACGGGGCCTCAGGATCCGAACACCAGGGAGCTGGAGTGATTATCAGAGGCCCCGAAGGCCTAGAAGTAATGAAGGCCATCAAGTTCAGTTTCAATGCCACCAACAATATGGCGGAGTATGAGGCCCTCATAGCAGGATTACGCCTGGCCAGAAAAATTGGCGTGAGAAACTTGAAAGCACATAGTGATTCCCAGCTGGTGGTCCGAAAAATGGCAGGGGACTATGGCGCGAAAGACCCGACCTTGGCAAAATACCATGAGTTGGTAACAAAGCTTATTCGGGAGTTCGACGTCGTGAAAATCGAGAACGTACCCCGACGGGAAAATGCTGAGGCAGACTGTCTGGCGAAGTCCAAAACTTGCACCGAAGTGCTAAGCCACCCCAGCATCGCGGTGCTAAGCATAGAGACCTCGGGGAAAGGATGGAGAGAACCAATCAAAACGTATCTCGCAACCAACACACTCCCCGAAGACCCCAGCGAAGCCGCAAAAGTGCGAAGGCGCTCCGGACGTTTCTTCTTAATTGGAGAAGAACTATATCGGCAAGGATATGCAAATCCACTACAGAGGTGTGTTAGTGAAGAGGATACTGAAATGATCCTCGAAGAAGTTCACGAAGGTGCCTGTGGTTCGCACATCGGAACCGACGCCCTGGCAGCAGTGATACTTCGCCAAGGATACTTCTGGCCTACCCTGAGAAAGGACGCCAAGCAGTTCGTCCGGAAATGTGGTAGTTGCCAGAGACATGCGAACATCCAAAGAACACCCTCAGAGTTCGTGACTTCGGCAGATTATCCTTGGCCCTTCGCAGTTTGGGGCATAGATCTCATTGGGCCACTCCCAACGGCGCCTGGAGGCGTAAAGTTCTGCGTAGTAGCAGTAGACTATTTCTCTAAGTGGGTCGAGGCAGAACCTCTGACAACTATCTCGGCAAAAGAAGTGCAGAAGTTCGTATGGAAAAACATCGTGTGCAGATTTGGCATACCGAGGGTACTCGTAGCGGACAATGGGTCCCAGTTCATAGACAAAGGATTCCAAGAGTTCATTAGCAACCTCGGGACAAAAATGCACTTCGCCCCAGTAGCTCACCCCCAAAGTAATGGGCAGGTGGAAGTATCTAACAGGACCATAAAAGATGGTCTGAAAAAGAGATTGGGAGAAGCAAAAGGGAAATGGCCAGGAGAACTCCAAAGCGTGTTATGGAGCTACCGGACGACACCCCGAAGAGCCACAGGGGAAACACCCTTTTCACTCGTCTTCGGTACAGAGGCTATCATCCCCGTCGAGGTAGTACAACCGTCAATACGAGTCCAAGTGTTCGACGAAAAAGGAAATGACCTCGGCCTGAGAACCAAGCTCGACCTCCTCAGCGAACACAGAGAAGTAGCCGAGCTGAGAAGAAAAGCTTTCCAGCAAAGAGTGGCAGCAGCCATAAACCTACGCGCTAAGCCAAAAGGAATAAAGAAGGGAGACCTCGTTCTCCGAAAGGCTGAATTTGCACCCCGAAAACCGTCCCACGGGGTACTTCGCGCAAATTGGGAAGGACCCTACCTGGTACTTGCCGAAGTACGAAAAGGAGTTTATAAGCTCGGCGATGCCGAAGGCATAGAATTAAAAAATACTTGGCACTCAGAGGCCTTGAAAAAATTCTACGCCTAAAAATTCGCTCAAGAGTTCGGTGGGAAAGTTGTATTAGTGGGAAAAATTTGTCCAAATAAAAAATTCTGAAAAGAGTCTCACGAAAAGTTGGAAAGTTTTCCGAAGTCTCTTGAGCGAATATATTCGGGACAAAGGAAAGCAAGAATATGGTTTTCCGAAGTCTCTTTTAGAATTAAAAAATACTTGGCACTCAGAGGCCTTGAAAAAATTCTACGCCTAAAAAAGTTCGGTGGGAAAGTTGTATTAGTGGAAAAATTTGTCCAAATAAAAAATTCTGAAAAGAGTCTCACGAAAAGTTGGAAAGTTTCCCCAAGTCACTTGAGCAAATATGTTCGGGACAGAGGAAAACAATGGAATCTGGCAAAAAATATATATACTCAGCCAAAATTTTTATTTATTGAGCCAAACAGTGCTTACAGAGGAAGAAAATGAAGACAGAAGGCCCTAATACAAGCTAAGGAACCTCGGCGTCCTGAGAGCTGCCAGCCTCTGTGCTTTTGTCAGTAGCCTTTGGCGCCGGGAGAGAAGGAGGCAGTCTCAAATGCTCGATCTTGGACCAAGTCCACCGAGGCTCCTTGGGGATGTTCATTGCTTCCAGAAAGGAGAGGTCGAAGTCTGGGAACTTCTGCAGGATTTGGTGCCGAGCGAGACAGAAGCCGTCTTGAAAGCCCAACTTCGTCATATTATCGGACTCCTGCTTCTTGACCTCCAAATCCTCGAAGTCCTTCTCCAGATCAGCGTAATCCTTCTCCAAATCCTTGACCTTTTTCTTCAGTGACTTCACCTTCTTCTTCTCTTCTGAAGGCTCCATCAGAGATGCGACCTTGGCTTCGAGTTGAGCTTTCTCCTCGAGCGTCTTCGCAAGGATTGTGTCACTTTCTGACTTACCCTTTTGAATCGCCTCGACGGTCGAAGTCAGCTCCGCCATTCGAGAGCCGAGGTCGGAAAGCTTCTGGGAGGTGTCTTTCTGAAGTTCCTCTTTCTCTTTCTTGAACTCCTCCCGAAGTTCAGCAACCTCCTTCTCCGCAGACTGCTTGAGATGAGCATTTTCGGCTTCCAGGGCCGAACACTTGTCCTTCGCCTTGGTATAATAATCCCAAAGTGCCGCCCTCTTCTCTGCCTCTCGCGCCACTCGAACACGGAGACACCCGGCATACCCCATCAGCTGCAAAAAAGAGAGAGAGAAGCAAACAGAGGGAAATTAATGCTAAGTACTTGGACAAAAATCAAAGACAAAATTGCCACTGAGGAGACAGTGTAGCGTGCCTGGGCAGCATGTTCAGTGATTTTGGCGGCCAAGGAGTTATCGCCTGGGTAAGCCGCCGTAATGGCCTTGTAAGAGGCCTCAGTAAGCACCCCTTTGCACATTTGCCTGGCCATCTCGGGACAGTCCTCGGAGTACATATTCATGTCCTCCGTGAACGTCCAAAAGGGCTCTTTCGGCACTTTCCCTTCAGGAATTTTGGCATCCCGAAGGGCCCTCTTGCGGGCATGTTCGGTAACCCAGCCAGGAGACAAAAGGATGTTCGACAAAGTGCAACAAGGCAGAAAAATTGGTTAAGGCCACCTCCGCTGTGCAACAAGGCAGAAAAATTTGTTAAGGCCAGAAAAGTCTTAATGATTTGCAAGAGACAAAAGGATGTTCGACAAAGTGCAAACCTGCTGGCACCTCGGTAACGTCGTCGTCAGGAACCGTCGTCACCTCAGTAGAGATCCCCTTGCCTTTTATTTGGCGCCGCTCCTCGGCAGAAGGGGTCTCCTCCCCATCGCCCTCCAGAAAAGCATGCGAAGGCGTGGGGCTTTGAGGTGGCACGTCGGAAGAAGGGACGTCGGCAAAAGGTACCTCGGGCAAAGGGACAGCGTGGTCTTCGGCTTCCTCGCCTGCCTCCTCCGGAATCTGCGGAAGAGAGGAAGGACCAGCCTTCCTTGCCCGTTTCGAAGGAGGGCCCGCCGAAGTGTGCTTCCGCCTCCGAGAGGCGGCCTTCTTTGTCTGCTCGCCCCTCTCGGCCTGGCCTGTAAAAAGAGCCTTGTAGAAGGCAGCCGCGTCGTCGCCCATCTCTGGAGAAAGAAAAAGAAGATCAGTGTAAGTCCAAGATGAAGTCATGAAGGGAAAAATGAGAAAGTAACTTACTCTCATAAAAAGACTCATAAGTCTCTTCCCCCCGAAGGAGTTTCACGAGCCAAGCGGCCTTTCCCGAAGAAGCCGGTTTTGGCATATTGAGGTCCGTCTCATGCTCCTTTACCACCTTGAATTCCCGAATGACCTCTTCGGTCATGAGCCTCCAGTTGATCGGAAAGGGGTAAAGGGCACGAGGAGAGACCTCGGCAGCCCAGTCAGAGACGGCCAGGATGCGCTTGTCGAAGTCCTCAAAGATAGGTGCTACTTCGGCGTCCAGCAGCATCTTTGGGTCAACAACGTCCATCTTGAGCCTCCCCTGAGCCCACTTGGTCGGGACGTGCGACCAAGTTTCCGACTTCTTCAGGAAAAAGAATTTTTGTTGCCACCCTCGCCAGCTGTCTTTGGTGGCGAAAGTGAACGTATATTTTTTGCTCCCGGATCCCCGAGGTAGGATAAAATAGAAGCCACCCTTCGGGACCACGTAGAGCTTGTAGTACTGAAGAAAAACTACAAAGTGAGGTTTTATTTTGAAAACGCCACACATACAGAGGAAGGCGTTGAAATAGCAGTACGAGTTCGGTGGGAGTTGGTTAACGGCAATGCCATGGAAGTCGCAGAACGCGTTAACCATCTCCGGGGGGGGATACCGAAGTCCGGCCTTCAGTTGGGCTCGGAAGACGGTGATTTCATCACTTCGGTTGGAGAAAGGAAATTGGTCAGGACGGGGCAACCTCGTCACAGAATAAGAAGGTAAGAAAAACTTTCTCTTCCACTTCGCCAGTTTTGCCGGAGTAGTGCAGCAGGGGTGAGAAAGGAGAGGTTGCCAACTCTCAGGAACAGGCATGGTAAAAATGAGTTCAGAGAAAGCAAGAAAAACGAGTTCGGGAAAAACAAAGAAGAAACTTTGAAAAAAGCAAAAAGACTAAAACCCACCAAAGGTCTTGCCGGAATCTGGATTTTTGGAAGCCGTCGTGAAAAGTGGTCGGAAAAACGCCTGAAAAAGGAGAAACACCGCGGAAAATCGGGAGAGAATTAGAAAGCAGAAGAAAGCAAAAGTAGAAGCAGAAAGAGGGTTATGACCGGACTGGTATATATAGGCCGAAGAGGCCAGATGAACCGTCGTCATTAGTACCCCTCGGAAGGCGAAGCATCGCCATAATTGCTAAACTGCGCCTGAAAAGTCGCGCCTGCCGTATTCAGCGCACTCTTACCCAGCAAAAAGGGGCACCACGTGTCAACCATCGCGCGGCAAACGTGCCGCGTGTCAGGCATCGCGCAGCAAACGTGCCACGTGTTGTCCATCACGTCGAGCAGGCCCTCTGACACCATTTGGTCTAGAGGCGCCGCCCTAGACTGACTCTGCTGGACACAGGACGCGACACATAAGCAGACCTATAAAGGCAAAAAAGTAGGTTACCTCGAAGACACCAAAAGACAGCCTATGACTTCGGGCTTAAGGACTATCTTCAGGTACAAGGTTATCCTATTTTCCCTCGCCATAAGGACACCAAGAGACAACCAGTGACTTCGGGCAGAAGGTGTGTCTTTGGCACAGGGATAGCCTATCTTCTCGCACCTCGAGGACGCAAAAATGCTGCCAATCACTACCAGCAGAAGAAGGCATCTTCGGCGCGGGTATCACAACCACAGGACCCGAGAACCGATGAACCGAAGTTTTTCACTTCGGCTTTTCGGAGGGTGGCCTGTGATAGCCAAAGGCTATTGCCTCCTCGGTAGTAACTCCCTGCCAGAATATTGGCCGAGGAGTCTGACGTCACCCAAGAGAGGATCTTTTCACTGACCTCGGAAGGTGCGAAGTCAAACACTATGAGCTCGAGACTTTGGTTAGCTCGTCAGGAATTCCGAGGACAACACCGTCTCCATCGAGGGGCCAAACTGACTGCCCCGAAGAGTATCTTCCCCGAACAAGAAGCACCTGAACAAGGGAATCCCCGAACTATGGGTGTGAGTCCCGAAGAAGGTGTCCATCAAGGGAACTCCCAGAACTATGGGATAGATCCCGAAGGAAGTGCTTGCACCGAAAGACGGATGGAATCCGAAGAGGGTGCACGCACCGAAGGGCGACCTCGCCCAGGGGACCTCGGGAGTACGGTATGAGCATTTAAGGAGCCTCTGACATGTCGCCTGCAAGCCCTGCACGTCACATCAGAACGGCGAACTGACACGCCGCAGCCGCCCCAGTCCTGACACAACCTGTCCGGGTCCAAGGCTAAAGGAGGCTGCAAACGGCTGCCTGTCCCCTAGGTCCAAAAGCACAGATCAAATCCGACCGAACACGTGTCATGATCTGGACGGACCATCTACTCCTATAAATACTAGGAAATGGGACTGGGCAATGGATGGGCATTCTCCTCCCTCTGAGAAAACACAAAACAGGCAAGACGCTTGATCCCTTAGTGTTCTTCCTCCACTTTCACTCAGAAAATTGACTTGGGCGTCGGAGGGTCCTCCCCGGAAAAGCAAACCGGGGACCTCCTAACCTCTTCTTTGAGCTTTTCAGGCACACTCAGCTGGGAAACCAGAGCTCCAGGCGCTTGCCTCCTAAGGAAGTCTCTCCACCTGTCAACATGACAACAAACGAAGATGCTTTGGGGCATCACTAACTATCAGTGAATATCATAAATTATTTGACATCTTCTCTCTTGACATTTATTTGGGAATTAATATGTCACCTTTTTAAGTTTTGGTGTAAAATATCTTAATATTATTACTGTGATGATTGAGTACTAGTTATCTTTCCTCTTCATTGATGCTAATACATTATTTTAGATTTAATATATTTAGTTCCCAATTTAAAGAGTTGAATAAAAAAATACAGTAATATCGAGAAAAGGGTGAATGGGGTCGGAAGTAGTATTCTGGAAATTCAGAATCAACTTCTACATAACTCAAATGATGTAGGGGACTAGCAGGAGGAAAAATATGCTAACCTAAAATTCTCCAATCTATTAACAATTGAGCAGTCTTTCCTGAGTCAAAGAGCACGTATTAAGTGGCTATAGGAGGTGGATGAAAATTCTAGATTTTTTTCATGCCATGATCCAACAAGAGAAGTATTTTCAACCTAAAAAAGCTAGATGGTGGTGAGATCACATGTCAGGATTTGATTAAAAAGAAATTTTTATTTTTTCTCACTAACCTTCTTTGATCTAAGTTGCCCACTAGAGATCTAAATCCTTAAGTTGTCCAAAGAGGTCATCGCTTGAATGACCAACATCACAATAGACTGTTAGAGCCTGTTTATGAATCAAAGATCAAGGAAGCATTGTGGTCCATGAAAGACACTAAGGTTCCAGGACCTTATGGTTATGCTTTTTATTTCTTCAAAAAAGCGTGGGAGGTTATTGAAGACGATATTGTTGATGCTATCTAGGATTTTTTTTACCGAGGGAGGCTGCTGAAACATCTAAATGCTACTTTGGTTTATCTTCTTCCAAAGATTGAGAACCCATAAAAGTGAAGGAATTTCGGCCAATTTCCTGCCGCTAGATTCTGTATAAAATTATTTCAAAGGTTTTTGCAACAAAGGTGCGAGAGGTTCTAGATGTCCTTGTGAGCAAGATGCAGGCAGCTTTCGTGACGAGGTGCTATATTCATGATAATATCTTATTGGCAACTAAGCTTTTAAAGCACTATTATAGAAAACATATCTCACTGAGTTGCTTGGTTAAAGTGGACATCATGAAGGTGTATGACTCTATATTGGGATTACCTCAGTAAGTTATTAAACCAGATCAATTTGTTAAGCTTATAATGGATTGCATGTCTAGTCCATACTAATCCCTTATGGTTAACAGTGAAATGCATGGATTCTTCAATGGATAAGGAGGCTGGATAAGGAGGCTTGTATCAAGGTGATCCAATTTCCCCATATCCATTTGTGTTGTGCATGGAGTACTTTTCAAGAAGCCTGCTAAGCCTTAAGAGTGAAAGGCTATTTAGATTTCACCCAAAGTGTACCTGTCATAATATTGCCAACCTCAGCTTTAACAGATGACTTGATTCTCTTGACTAGGGCAAATGTGTAGTCTCTATTTCTTCTAAAGTAGAAGTTAATTAATTTCAGCGAGATTTCAGGTCTCACTTGAAATGACTAGAAGTCAAAGGCTTTATTTGGTGAGACCTTTTTGTAATTAAGAATAGCTATTTTGGAGGCTACTGGCTTCGAGAAGGAAGCCTGCTAATGAAATGCCTAATGTTTCCAATTTCTTCCACCTCTCTTCAAGCGAAAGACTTTGAACCTTTGCTTGAAAAAAAAAAAAGTCTAAGGCTAGGTAGAAAAATATTTTTCATATGGAGGCAAAATACAGTCAATTTAGACAGCATTGTGATCTATGCAAGTATATTGGAGCTCAGTTTTCTTAATCCCGAAGAAGGTGATTGACACAATTAAAAAGATATGTTGGAATTTCTTGTGGGCTGGGGTAGCACAGGGTAGTAATTAAGTGCCAACTGCTTGGGTAAGAGTTACCTGTCTGAAGGAAGAAGGGGGTGCCAACTTGTGTGATTTACAAGTATAGAATTATTGTTTAATCTTCAATCCTTTTTAGGATGTCTATTCAAAAGCATATCACCTTTGGGTGGCTTGGATATTAAAAATACTGATTAATAGACCTTGACACCTGGTTCCATTGCTTCGGGTGTGTTGTGTGATATTCTAAAAGTAAGGGATTGGTTAAAATAGATGCCCTAGGAAGGAGGAGGCGAAGACCATTCTTAACAGTCCAAATTGATACTTTCTTATCCATTTGAAGGGAAAGAAGGTTGGTTGGTATAAGACAATATGGAGTAAATTTTCACTTTTGAATCATAATAATATAGCATGGATGTTGCAATTGGGAGGATTATCTACCAAAAACAGCCTTCAATGGAGCATTTAAGGAGTGAACAGGTACTACTTGTGCTAGAAAAAAATTGAGACTTCCAATCACCTATTCTTCAAATATGACTTTTCTTATCAAGTGTGAGCCAATGTGCTTTCATTGTTAGGTGTCTGTCGAAGACTCCTTGGATGGCATGATGAGGTGCTTTGGTTCAAAAATAGAATGAAACAAGGAAATCTATGGTTTGCTAGATTAGTTGTGAAGTGCTAATAGCTTCTATTTACCACCTATGGTGGGAACGAAATAATCGAATATTTGAAGGTGGTGAGGAGACGGTAAATCAAGTAGTTTCAAGAGTAAAATTTGATGTTTCTGTTCGAGTTTGTCATTTTGAGTGTAGTAGATCGCCATGGTGGTGCTCCATCATATGGGCTTACTCTCTGTATTTTGCTTTCCATGTACAGTTTTAATCAATAAAATTCTTATTACCGAGAAAAATAATGTATTCATTTAAGGCTTTAAATTGTAGTCATATTGTACATACAAAATAATATGTTGAACAAATAAATGTCTTGGGAATGGAAGAATTAAAGGCTTTAAGAATTGGCTTTACAAGTCAAGTTGAACAATAATCAATAAATTTTAGTTTTTGTTTCTTAATTACATGTGAGGTTGAGGAGTAATTTGGTTAAGGGTTTGGTTGTCAAAGATTGCTTTAGCTTCAATTGAAAAATTTATAGAAATGCAATTATGTTTGAGGAGTGTTAAATATTTTGAGTGCTAGATATTTTAAAAGTCATAAAAAATAACAACAAGAAGCTTCACGACGTGAATATATATATATATATATATATATATGAAGAGTAGAAACCTTCGAAACAGGTACCCGCCATTTATTACGGTGTCATTTTTGTAAAATATCAGACCTGTGGTCTTAAACAACTTGTCCTAGATAATTACGTGACTACTAAATTATTATGTTCTCTTTAGAACTGTATTACTCTCTAACCCTCAAACTTCTTATACAGTATCAATTGGTTATTAAATTTAAGCATTCTAACAATTGTCTCCTTACTCTTAACTGCCTCAATCCTTTAAACCATGTTCCTCTGCAACATATATAGTATGATGCAAGTAATGTTAAAATCAATAGTGTAAACAACCATAACATTCAAGAATTATAATTATTATCTTTTTATTATATCATTAATGCAAAAATCATTTTGATTAAGAAAATGTAAAATCGTTTTGATTTATTTACTCTACTAATTCAATGCATTAATTATTATTTATTTTTTAATTAATTTTCTCAACATGTAGCTTTTTGCTTCACCTCTATAAATTACTCTCTTACTCGTGTTCACTCATTTTCCGTATCATGTTTGCATGCTGATTGAACGAGAGCTTTAGAGCGATAATATCCGAAATGAAATTGTCCATGGTACATATTAATTCAACTGGCATTTCTTTTTCTTATCTGTTTGCATTTGAAGGCTACATCAACTACTACTAACCTTGATTGTGGATATGAGTAGCTTTGAGAAGAACATAAGCAACCATTTTTTTCTACAATAGACACCAATTAGGTAATGTAAAGGGTTTATTAGTACTTAGGTTCACTTGATCCATCTATATACTATAAGAATAGAAAAGGGTAAGTAAAAATCTAGATTCTCATAGTGTGTATTTTAACGGCTCTTCTCCTAATTAGTGTAAATATGTGTATGTCCAGCAACTAATATCTCTCATTTTGAAGATTTCATTACTGGTCTGTAAAAAGTAATTTACTAATCTTCGATTGAAGAGAGAAGAAAACATTGGCTAGTACCATAACCTGAAGAATCCTATTCGCTCATAGTAGTTAAAATGTCAGTATTATTTAGTTTTTAAAATGCTTATAAATTAATTGAGATTTATCAACAGATCAATTTGCCAAATGAATTTTCTCCATTACAATTAAGTCTTATTTCATCTCCACCTTCTCCAGCTATTTATTTATAAAAACTTAAAAATGAGGTTTCTTTCTGTTCAATTTGTGTATCTCTATTATTTTTCTTATGTTTTGTATATCTCAATGATTTTTCTTATGTATTTTTATAGTTCTTTATCTATAATTTGAGGGCATTACTAATGTTTTGGATGTTCTCCCTTTATTAATTTGTAGATAATTTAGAAAACTAAGAGAAGAGACGACCTTGCATAGTTGCTATCTGAATGTCATAGATAATAACAACTGAAGGAATAGAGGGGAGACATATGTGGTGGTGGCACTAAAGATAAATAGGGAAACGATACTTGAGATGCTATTACGGAAAAAAAAAAGTTAAAATTAGATCGGGCTCCTCAACAAAGTGTGAATGCTAATTTCTATATTTTAGAGTGCATGTGGATATAATAATTAGTTTTTCTCTTTGCTTATATAAAATTTATTTTTCTTATTCATGGAATGTATTTAAACCCAAGAAAAATATAGAATTAGTTATACTTAATTATCCCCGTAAGGTATTACAATCAACATATACTTCATCCCTTATTTTTTTAACACTGTTTGTCAATCATTAATCAATAGTTTAAAAAAAAAAAAAGACATCTCCCCTTAAAATAAAAATAAATAAATAATTCAAACTGTGCCATTTAAATTAATACTGTACAAAGTGAGTAGTTTTTCCTGTCAAAATTTTCCTATCAAACTTACTATTTTTTAATATGAAAGTCAAATTAAAAAAAATCATACTGCAAATTATTTAATTAAAAATCCATTAGATTTGCTAATTAATATTTATTTGATGTTTATTTTAAACTAAATAAAAATAATAGATATAAACTAATTAACTCATACATCGCACGGCAAAAAAAACTAGTTAATTATAACACAGACACATATGCTCATGTTATCCCTTACATTTGGCAAAAAATGTTATTCCCTATATATTTTCTTTATTATTTTTCATCATTTCATTTTTTTTTATTTATCAATACAGAAAAGAAGAACGGTCCCCTCAAATTAGAAAGTAGAAAAGGTACTAGTGAGAAGCCCTCTGAACAGTTATGTTTTTCTTTTATTTTTTTCTATTTACTTATAATTTATTCACAACTGTTTGTATTTAATAGTTTCATAATTCAATTCAAATAAAATAAAATTCAACTATATAAACTGAACCAGAATACTCCATTATATTCAGAATAATAAGATGAAACTCATTTTTAAAAACTTTAGATAGTTATTATTTGTATAACTATTATATTTATTGCTTTATAATAAATAAAAATAATTAAAATTATTTAGATTTTCATTAATGTATAAAATTCTTTTTATTGGATTTCTCTATTTTTCTATTATTTTGAAATAATTGTTTATGAGCAGGGACGTAGCCACAATGAGATGGGGAGGGGCTGTCAACCCCGTAGATTTTTAAAAATTTTTATTTGTAGTAGGTAATATGATAAAATTTGTAAAAATATTAAAGTTAGATACTTATTTGTAAATTATAAAATTAACTAGGGACTTTTACGTATTTTATCTTTTTTAAAAGTTTTAACATTAACCAGAATTAGAAACACGCAGCCAGCAGAATTCATGATTCACGAACCAGCCTCTTCCTCTGTTGTTCAGCGATGACTATGAGTTCTTTGATCTAGCTTGCCAGCAGTGACCTAGTCAGCTTGAGCTTCTTCTCCCCATCGCCGACAACACAAGCATCCTGGTCCTGCATCTGTCCATCTCTACCTCCGACTTCAAGTTTGAGATTTTGGAAAAAGCACTAGCACATTTGGCAGCAAAATTGAGACAAGTTGGGCATTTTCTTAATTTTTCTTTCTTTTCCTTTAATTCTTAGCTTCTTTATCAATTGCTCGCTCAAACTTGCAAGTAAAGTGTACTAATCAGTTAGTAGTGAATCTAAGATCCTATGTTTTGGGGTTTTATAGCTCCTTTGTTCTTGAATCTTCATTCTTCAACAGTTTGTTTACTACTTTGCTTGAGAATTATATAACATTGTATATTGTGCTTAACATTCAAGTGATTAACTTGTTTACGTATGTTATTGGAGAACATGTGAAGAAACATAGACAAAAGTTAGTATTAATTACAAACAGATTTATCATTATAATTTTTTTTTTGCACAATTTTATGATGATTTAAATCCAATTGTCTTGTGATTCCTAAGTAATCATGATAAAAATTGTCTTTTCATTGTTTTTCTTGTCCAATTTCTCATAATAAGTACAAGAGTAAGTTTGAGAATATTTGTTATTGTTCTTAAGTAAATTAGTTGAAGGAGATAGAAATTTCTCCTATTTTATGATTACTGGAGTGTTAGATTTTTATTTTTACAGCGATGGCTAGCATGTGAAAAAAACTATTCCACTTCTTTAAGAAGAATATATCAGAAAGTGAAGGTCAACCCAAAAACAGTCAATGTTCAAGAGTGGTGGAAGAGATTTCAAAATCAGAGATGAGGATTGTGTTCGGCCTCCAAGTGTTGACTCAACAAACTTCAAATTCTGTAAATATTTCTATTGTGCGTGACCCAGGATTGCATCCACCTGTATGGACAATGACTATCCACCTGTATGGACAATGACTTTCTTGCTAATAGCCCGCCTTTGTATATTGAAAGAGACATTACAGAGATTTTCAGTTTTGATTCTATACTTGATGATTTTAGGAATTTAAAGAAGTACCGTGTTAAATTCTAAAATAAATTATTGTAGATATTCAAATTTCATAAGTTTATATATAACATTATTTGATGTTTTTTATTATCGATGATAAATTTATACTTATTAACAACCTATTCACACTCACTCGTTCTTCCCACCCCCTTACCACGATTCCTAGCTATGTCCCTATAAACAAATAACTAAGATTTATAGAATACAACCTGTATATCATGCAGGCATAAAAAAAAACTACTTTATATATATCATAAATTATAGGAAACGAAGTATTTATTCATAAAAAACACAAAAACAAAACAACAGAAATGATTTTAGAATAGGCTCAATGACACTTTTCACAGGAAATAGGAAAACTTACAGTTCCATCAACGTATTGACTGTAAAAAAAATTTCTAGACGATTTAAATTTGCTATTAAACAGTTTTAAAAAGCTAAAAGAAAATTTTGAAGTTGATGTGTGTGTGTGTGTATATATAAACGAAAACAAAATGCAGAGGTACATTTACAAACCTGAAGAAAGTAAGTATAATTAATATTGAACCTCAAGGCTGCAGTTAACCCTTTATACTAGCACTAATTACATGATCACCCCTGATTTAAATGAAATTACAGTTTACCCTGTCTAATGGTGCTAATTTTGAGGACGTGCACTTCACCTGCCATATCTGACTCAAACAAATCCAAGTGACGCCAAAGTGAGATTCCAAAGCAATATAGCATATGATCCTATGTACCTAGAATGTCGAAAACTCATTCGGAACCGGTAAATGCCAAATGTACTAAAAATCCGGTATAAAGACTAAAACTATCTAATTGATTTCTTGGAAAACAAGTGTAACTACAAAATACCAAATTGTAGTTTGCAAATGTAACGCGACGGGAAATATAGAGTGAGTTTTTTGCGTTAATGTCAATCGACTATGGTACATTCAATATAAATAAAGTGATTATTTGCTTACTTGTCAATTTATTGAAATTGTATTTTTCATTTTAAAATCACACGTTGCAACCACACTTTGTGACTATTTACAGTTTTGCCATTGGCACATTTTCATTGTCAAATTAGCTCAGGAGCCTTCTTTGTCTCACCATTATCTTGATATGAGCCTTAGTTGTGACAACTCTATGACTTGCTTCCTCCATCCTCGCTCCCCATCCCTAGATCTCTCTCTCTCTCCCACACTCTCTGCCTAATAAAAAATGAACTATAAGAATGATCTAAGACTAAAATCACGACGTCCTCCCACGACAGTCTAGATATATTGTGCTCAAAATAAGCTTTAGATTCAACGAGGGAATATGCATTGGAGCCTCCGTCACAGGGTGAACCAGGGATGAAGGCGTTGAGCTCGGAATCAAGGAGACCGAAAGGGGCCTTCCCCAGAAAGCTGAGCTGCTCCAAAATGGATTTGCTTTGGTGAGCGAGTTTCAAGTGCTTTTGCCAGGAGGCGTTCTTGATGACATTCTCTAAGGCGGGGACAATGAGTCTGCTCAAACGGAAATTGGCTTCCGAAGAAGCCATTCTCGGGTTAGGGCACGCACGTGTATTGGCGAGTTAGATATAGGAATTGAAAGGACGAAATGGCGAGGCTAATTACCTTCCTTTCCTACCTCGAGTCCTTTTTTGTTGCTTTTTTTTACTGCTTGTTGATATTGACCTATAAAAGCGGAGAGAATAAAGTCCGCCTTCTACACCCTGCAAGCTTTATTTTTTTTCGTTTTTATTTGTTTTTCTTTTTTTAGCACAGTAGTGGTATGAAAGAGGGAAGTATTTGTGTTCTTCCGTTCATACAATTATGCTGTTTTGTTCATATAATATGTTATTTCATTATGTGATGAAGTATTGTTCTATTCACACAAATATGCTACTCTGTAATCCATAATTCATTTTATAAGATATATTGTTCATAACTTATGTCATTATATTCAGTAATAAATGTTGTTCAATTCATACAACTATACTATTCATTTCATAAAAAATAGTATTCATAAATAATATTTTTCAACTCAATAAGATATGTTATTCTATTCAAACAAATGTATTATTCTACAAAATTTTATTTATTTTATAAGACGTATTATTTATAAATTATAATGTTTCATTTAGTAAGAATTACTATTCTATTTAAACAAATATATTATTTTGAAATATATTATTCATTTAATAAAAATATACTGTATATAAATAATACTCCCTCCGTCCCAAAAGTTTTGCTCCATTTGTTTTTGGCAATTAATCTATGATTTTTTATTTTTAACATTTTAATATATAAATACAAAATCTTTGTATATGAATGATAATTCAAGATATGTAGTTTATAAATATATTCTTTTTTTAATTTTTTTAACAAATAATAATATGAATAAAATTGAGTGAAAATACAATAAAAAGTCAAATGTATCAAAATTTATGGGACAGAGGGAACATTTTTTAAGTCAGTAAGGGTTTAGCACCGCACGCTCACGCAATAGGTATTCAAAAATGCTGAGCATATAATACTTCTAAATCCTAATTTTTTAAGATTAGTTTACATTTACCCCTAAACTTTAATTGATATTATAGCTGCTTTATGAAGTTTGAAACTTTACACTTTCCACCCTACTTTTTTTAGCACAGTCCGGAAAAACTTTTGAATCCTAATCTAAATAGTGCCATCACCATCATCCAATAATTTCATTTTTTTCACAATTAATACGCTTCAAACCATCAATTTCCCTCACTATAAATGAAAAGAAATATTTTTTTATATTATATATCTATAAAAAAATATTAACAGTCAGACCGTAATTACTAAAAAATGGTAAAGAATATTTTCGGATAATATAAAAAGGCAAGAGGGTAAATGCATATTCCCAAATCATAGGTGAGTAACTATAATATCAATCAAAGTTCACTGGTAAATGTTAATAACCTATTTTTTCATTTAACCAATTTGAAAAAAGAATAAAGAATAAAAAATATTTATTTTCCACAAAAATATTGTAAAATTAATTTTTATATTTCTTAAATTTCAAAGTTTCAATAAATTTATAATTTTACAAATAATCACTTTATTTAAAAATAATGCACAATAATATAACATATTTAATGCAAAATTAACCTACTCAGTTTCCCAAACTTAGGTTAAATGACTCGTCATGACAGAGTATGTCTATAGCATTATCATGTCTGGAGCTATTGATTACCAGTCCACAACAACCTGATTAAGGGAGTATTTGCTAGAGTTCATTGACAAGTTATTATTGGTGTATACATACATATATATATATAACAGTAATTTGAAAGAAAAAAAACATCTCCACAAAGTATAAGATAAGAATGTACCCTGTAATACAGGAGAATGTTTGATTAAAGTGATTATTTAAGTATTAGCTTTTAAATGACATTTGTTTTATTAAACTACAAGAGTAAAATTTCAGATCAGGCTGCAACGACAGCCCCTTGGTTTAGGAGGCAGTCTAAACCAGATGGGTTTCACTTGCATTGATAAGAGCAAGCCAGCCGTGTAGGAAAGCTTCTATGCCCATGGATCGTATCTTCCTCTCTTGTTTCGAGATCTGTTTCTTTGACGGTTACACGGCCAAAACTAAAAGCTGTTCGAGATAGGTTTGTTAAATGGTGGTTCTAGTTTGGTAAGGGAAAAGGTTTGAAGTTGAGCAAAGTATTGCATCTAATCCGAAGATCTAACTTAGAACTCGTATATACTCAAGGTAACCTTGGTTCAACTCAAGTTCCTTGTACTTCATTCTTCAATAAATTCTAACTGTTAGGATTAACTTATTCAAAATGAATCTGCCCTAACTAATTGTGAATTGAAAAAAAGAAAAAGGACCTCATTCCTGTCTCATCCTGTCGTTAATGGGAAATGGATGGCAACACTTGTGTTTTCCGTTGTCACGCCAATGTGGCCCTCTTGCCTTTTGCATCCCTTGACTGCTGATTCATAGATATTTTTAGTCAGAGAAGAGAGTTAGATGATCGACTGACCTGATTAACAAATGGGCAGGCGAGAGAGGAGAAACCTGTGAGGTGATGGATCGCTTCGAATCCAGAAACTGGCTGTAAATGTTGTAGAGTCTCAGTTTTTCAGATTCTGAAACTGACGGTCTCGCCTTTGAAGCAACCGACTTCAAAAGAGCATTGGTAATGATTGGCGATTTTCCTGATTCATTGTTACTAACATGGGTCAGGAGTTCATGAACAGCAGCCAGCTGGGCATCTGAGAGAAGGGCTTGGAGGTCAGCACCACTGAATCCTTCTGTCAAATAAGCTATATCTTCCAGATCAACATCTCTTGCCAGGGGCAGCTGAATTCATTGGTATGATTAGAATGTAATCGAACTACGTAGAGGAAAATCAAGACTCGGTAATGATTACATAAAATAATTAACATTCAAATAGAAATTTGCACGGACCTTTCTTGAGAGAACCTTAAGGATATCCAACCTCTCACGAGGAGATGGAAAATCACAGAAAAGAAGACGATCAAGTCTGCCAGGTCTCAGCAATGCAGCATCGAGAAGATCTGGTCTACTGCTATGACAAAACCATAGTCATCTTTCATAAAAGACAAAACTGAGAAATCTCCACAAATGTCAAGTATTTTCAATGATAATACAGGTATATCAGAGACCATAGAATTGTGTTGTTGGGCATTCTATGCTCAAAATCAATCGTCAATAAATTAAATTAAAAAATTGAATTTCAATAATTATATTCCATAACAGAAGCCACTTGAAGACTTTATATATGAAGCTGAATGGGCAAGATAGAGCGAATGGCACCAAAGACCATCTCTTGACTTTTCATAGGAGATCTCTTTAAGCAATAAAACGGAGTTCCAAAAAAAACAATAAGCTTAGTTGTTACTCATCCACCAATTTGATCAATCACATATTATTTACCGAAGGAAACCTTGACATCTGAATGCATTCCTGCAAAGTTACATGTCCATACCTATTGACATACCATATTAGTCTATGTCTTTCTCGTTAACAATTTCCATGATGCTTACCATTACGGTTGCCATGAACTGAACCATAACAAGCAAAGCACATATGTGATGCCTACATTCCAGCCCAGTAACTCAATGTGATTAATGCGGAGATGAAGAATGTGGAAAGTGGATTATTCATCATCCTCCACAAATTTGCTAAATTGGCAGGGCTAAAATTAGAAGAAAAGGCATAAATGCGTTAAAAAGCCACTTATTTGGAACAAATTCTTTTGAAAAGTGAAACTGACTACGGGGTGGAGGGAGTAAATACTTACTAGACAGGAACATATATCATTCAAGAATAAGTCGATGCAATTTTATCTATAAATTAAAAGTAATCCATGAATTACATATAAAATCATTCAAATATCCAACACAAATCAGGAAAATAGGATGAAAGACATTTTTCAATTAAGGAAGTGGATAGAACTACTTTTGAACAGATTGAAAGTGCAAAATTGAAACCTATAAATGAACCTGAAACCATCGTCAAACTACAGGGAGAGCGGAAAAAGAGAGAGGGAAGGACACTAACCTTGTTGCAGCAAACACAAACACACCAGTCAGAACTTCCACTCCATCTAATTCAGTTAGAAACTGTAGACAGAACAAAATAAGAAACCAAAAATATGTAAAAAGAAGTAATTAGAAAAAGAAAAAAAAACCAGAAGTGCAAAAGCTACCAACTTGATTTACAACTCGATCAGTTACTCCAGTATTGTCATGCCCTCTTTTTGGGGCAATCGAGTCAAACTCGTCAAAGAAAAGAAGACATGGAGCTGCAGCAGCTGCCTTTCTAAATATATCCCGAACCTGATAGGAATATTGCGTGGGTTATACTTAGAGCAGGTAATTATTCAACACACTTGAAGGCAGATAAATGAGACTCCCTTTACAAGTTCCTTTTGTGTCCGCTCAACCATTAATATGCTGATAGCACAACTATGCAAATGCTGCTTATTGATAACAATCAAGTTTAACAACACATGCTAGTTCCATACATTTCCTTTGAATAATAAAAGAATCCACCTAACTGGACCTGACTTGGCTTTTAGCTCTCTATAAAGCAAAATGTTGGTATATGTTCAAGGTTAGGCCCTTGGATGAAAAGCATGTCTCCATCGCTCACCAAGGTTCTAACTAAGTATTAGCTACGTAGTTAGGTGGAAGAAAATGCTTAATTCAGCAGTTGCCTACGGACATGTCAACCATTGTCTTTAAATAGACTGAGGTGCTGAATTTTGAAACAACCCAATTTCTTACTTTCACGAACATCTTGAAACTCAACTCTTTGTGGTGGATGAAGACTAGTAGAAACCAAGATTAAAGAACTCTAGGTAAGGACTCAGCTCCTCTTTCTTTCATCATGAATCCTACAACCATACATAATCTTTGTAGAGAGTAGACAGTGTGTTCTTTGATATGTGAGTGTAAACATTGGTTGTGAACATTGGTTTTCTCCCTTCTATCAATACTGAAATCAACTCCTTTAGTCTGTCTACTCTTACAATCATTCAAATGATGCAACAGCTCCATCTAAGAATAGAAGAGTTAAAACACGAATAAGAGAACACAGAACTCGACTTTTTCCAGGAGTGGTCTGATTCAGGAAGAATATTTTATGATAAGAAAACAGAAGGGGATAGTGTAAGTAAAGTAACCGGGAATTCTTACTTACAGCTTGCTCAGACGCACCAATGTATTTGTTCAATAGCTCAGGTCCTTTCACTGATATAAATCTCAGGGAACAAGAAACAGCAGCGGCACCAACAATGTGAGTCTTGCCACAGCCAGGGGGCCCATATAAGAGAACATTTGAACGTAATCTTAGAGGTGCCTGGGCAAAGATATTAGGAAACTGCGAAGGCAGCTCAATCATCTGACATTTGGACACATCAACTAATATTAAGGACCAATGTAGTCAGAAATTCCAATCAAAAGAAACATAAAACGTATTAAATGTAGAGCAAGAAAAGCTTAGTTCCTTGTGCTACTGTCTTGATGATGATGATAATAAGAAAACAAATCATGGGCACAATCCCACGGTGACCGGTTGCGTCCTTGTCTAGCTTTGGCCATGTTCCATTAAAAACAACTCCCTCTGTCCCAAATTGTTAGCACCATATTCCAGTTTGGGTCATCCCAAATCTTTGGAACATTTTTATATTTAGTAAATCACTTTACCAATTGCCCCTTAAACTATCATTTCAATGTTCACTTTTTTCATCTTTCTTGTTTTAAGTTACAAAAGGTGAAGGGCAAAATGAAAACAATACACAAACTTTTTCCCCTCTTAATCTCCGGACCAAACCCAAATGCGTCAATCAATTCTAGACAGAGGGAGTATGAGTTCTCACCCAAAGCATCAGAAGAAAATCCAGCTATAACCATGCATTGACAGCAATTTTGATGACAACAATTTCAATAGCCAATAATTTCTAAACCCTTCTGGAAACCGCAACCCGAAAACTATCTTACAACTTAACTGAAATTTTGACACGCTAATTGATGTAAGGCAAATAGAACTAAAACCAAAAGAGAGAACACAAAAGAGAATAAGAAGAAGAGAACCAGGGGAAGAGAAATCTGTTAATTTAATAACATCAAAAACTGTTTCCAAAAAGGCCTTGTTTCACTTATTTATAGGAGGGGAAGCATAAAGAAAATAAATAGAAAAGGAAAGAAATAAATTATTAAAATAAACAAATAAATCCAGCAATAAATAGGAGAGCAAAGAATCCTAATTAAAATTTACTTCTTAATTCTACACCTAAAATAAGTTTGCCTAAAGTCTTTAGGCACTACATCATTCTCCCTCGGTTGAAAGAAACTCGACTCCGTCTAGTGTGACTGCAGATACCAATCTAAGAGCTCCGGGTCCATCTCACGAAGGTATTCCTCAAACATCCAAGTAACATCTGAAGGCAGGTGTCCCTTCCATTCAACTAAATAACAACAACCACCACTAATAGTAGAACTCAAGAACTCATCATCAAGAATGTTGTCAATCTCATCCTTTAGCTTAAGGAATTGAGGGGTCTTTGGGATTGGTGTTCCGGCAGAAGGTCCACTTGACAAAACAGGAGGCTTAAGGATGCCTCGATAAAGTGATAAATTTCCACATTAAATATGGGACTAATATTAAGTTCAGCAGGCAAATCAAGCACATATGTATTTGGTCCAAGCTTCTTTAAAACAAAAAAGGGGCCCATGGCTCGAGCATGTAACTTTTTAAAATTAGTTTTCGCTAGTCTCTTAGGTCTTATACGAACCATGACTTCATCACCAACATTAAATTCCATACCCCTACGATACACATCAACAGCAAGTTTTTAGTTCAAATTACTCATGGCAATCTTTCGTTTAACCTCAGCATGCAAAGCATGGATATGTTTGGCAAAGGATTTAACAAGTTCAGAAACCCAGAAGTGAGGGAGAAGTGAGGGGGAAGAGGAACCAGGTCAAGGGGAGTGCGAGGCTTGTAGCCATAGACACACTCAAAAGGGCTTAACACAGTTGTCCTATTGACAGAGTTGTTATAGGCAAACCCGACATTAGACAACAACAAATCCCATGTACTTTGTTTTTCACCAATAATACATCTAAGCATGTCCCCAAGACTACGATTAACAACCTCTGTTTGGCCATTAGTTTGGGGGTGAAAGGAGGAGGAGAAAAGTAAGTTGGTACCACACAATTTCCAAAGGGTACAAATTTGATATCTCTATCAGACACTATGGAATTTGGTAGCCCATATAACTTAACTACCTCTCTAAAGAATAACTTAATAATATGGGATGCATCATTTTGTTTACTACAGGGAATCAAATGAGCCATTTTGGAAAATCTATCAACCACAACCAAGATGGAGTCATGACCTCAAGCAATGCGAGGTAATCCTAACACAAAATCCATGCTTTAATCTTTCCGAAGGGCGTGGCAGTGGAAGAGGTGTATAAAGCCCAATGTTCTTTTTAGCCTTAGCTAATTGACACGTTCAACATCTAGATACAATTCTCTCGACGTCTTTCCTCAATGAAGGCCAATAAAACCTATCCTCAACAAGTGAAATAGTTTTATCCCTATCAAAATGTCCAGTCAACCCTCCTGCATTTAACTCCCAAATTAGAAAATCTCTAAGTGAAGTACGAGGAATACACAACTTATTAGCCCTGAATAAGTAACCATCCCAAATAAGGAAGTCACTATACTCTCTCCTACCCCCACCACTAACAACTCGGTAGATTTCACCAAAATCAACACAAGTTTGGTAGTCCTCCATCCTATTAACCCACAGAACCTTAACAATAAGCACTTGAAGGCTGCCAATCATTCTGCTAAGCCCATCAGCTACCTTGTTTTCAACACCCGACTTATGCTTAAGTACAATGTTATATTCACTTAGAAAGGCACACAACTTAGCATGATGAGAGTGAAGCTTCTTTTGAGAACTAAAGTACCCTAGAGCTTGATGGTTGATGGTCAGAGTAGAGGATGAACTCCTAAGGCAAAAGATAGTATGTCCAAAATCTAAGGGATTGGATCACAGCATAAAATTCATTGTCATAGGTAGAGTACCTCTACCTAGGCTTAGAAAGTTTTTTACTAAAGAACGCTACAGGATGACCCTCTTGACTAAGGACACCTCTAACCCCTACCCCAGAGGCATCACAAGACACTTCAAACACTATACTGAAGTCGGGATGATGAAGCATGGGGGCTTCAGTCAACCTTACCTTGATTTCCTGAAATGATTTAGAGGCGGCTAAAGTCCACTTAAATTCACCCTTCTTAAGACAGTCCGATATAGGAGCAATGATGGTGCTAAACCCTTAATGAAACGCTTATAAAAAGTTGCTAATCCTAAGAAACTTTGAACATCTGAAATTGTACTAGGTTCAGGCCACTCTCTAACAGCTTTCACTTTACTAGGGTCTGCTTCAATCCCCTGTGCACCCACTATAAATCCTAAGAAAAGCATTCTATCTTACAAAAAACTACACTTCTTAAGGTTTACATACAGCTTAGACTCTCATAGGGTATAAAAAAGCTGACATAACTGACCCCCATGTTCTTTAAACCGGCTGTAAACTGGATGTTATCAAAGTAAAGAAGAAACTTGCCTAGGAATGGTTGAAGGACGTGTCATAATCCTCATGAAAGTGCTAGGTGCATTTGACAACCTGAAAGGCATAACTAACCACTCATACAAACCATCCTGGCTCTTAAAAGCAGTTTTCCACTTGTCTCCCGGCCTAATCCTAATCTAGTGATAGCCACTATGCAAGTCTATCTTAGAGTACTACTTAGAGCCAGCTAGCATGTCTAACATGTCCTCAAGTCTAGGTATGGGAAACCTATACTTAATAGTGATTTTGTTGATAGCCCTACTGTCCGTGCACTTCTCCAACTACCATCAGTCTTTGGTGCTAACAAGGTTGGGATAGCACAAGCACTAAGGTTGTACCTAGTGAAACCTCTACCTAAGAGTTCGTTTACTTGCCTGTTTAACTCTACATGGTCCTTTGGGTTCAATCTATAATGAGGAAGGTTAGGTATCTGAGACCCTAAGACTAAATCAATAGCATGTTGAATTTTCCTTATGGGCGGTAGTTCGAAGGGGAGTTCAGCAGACATGATATCAGAAAATTCCTGTAAAAGATTTGAGATCTCAGTTGGGTGTATCAGCTGAGGGTTTGAGCCCCTAGATATGACCTCCTTTGCTACTACAGCAAACACATACCCACTTGTTAAGCTCTCTTGCAAAAAAACCTTACCGTTCGAAAACTGGATTGTGGCTCTTTTTGGTGCTGTTGTAGCTGGACTTAACTGGGCTGCAGCATCCTTGTAGTTTGGCCCAGCCGGATTAAGAATGATGTTCCTACCCTTATACCTAAATTTGTAGGTGTTGGCTCTACCATTGTGAGTTACGTCAAGATCATATTGCCAATGTCGTCCAACCAAAATATGGGATACATTCATAGGTAAAACATCATAGTAAACCTCCTCTTTATAATTTCCAATGTGCAAAGGAACACGACATCTCTCAGTGACAGGAAGGGTGGTTTTGTCAATCCAAGCTATCCTAAAAGGTGTAGGGTGTTGTTCAACCTTAAGGTTCAAACGAGCTATGATTGTTTTAGCTATCACATTCATGGTACTACCCTCATCGACCACTAACTTACAACTACGCTCACCATACTAAATGAAAGTGCAAAATACAAGTTTTCTTCCAGTCATCATCCTTACTGCTTACAAGAGCTTTCACAGTAGAGAGCACACGTCTCACAACATTACAGAGTTCCTCAACTAGAGGTAACCCATCAAGTTCACCTTCATCACTAGAGTACTCTACCAGGTCGACCACTTGGTCCTCGTCAAAGGGCTGGTCATTGGTTTCTTGGTCAATTACTAAGGCTCAGTGAGAACATCAGGCTACAATGTAAACCTTACCATGGCAGTTGTGGCATTCAATATTTGGGTTCAGACGAGGTCCATTAAGGGTGGCTGGTAAAGTTCCTCTAAGTTCTTATAGACGAATCTTAAGCAAAGGTTTTGTATTAGGTATCGGTGGGGTGTACCTAGGCTCTGGAGCGCAGTACAGTGCCTTACCTTTAGATCTAAAATAGTTCTTCAACCTTAACACACGTTGGTAAGCTTCCTCTACAGTGTCAGGCATATTTAACTCAACTTCTCTCTTAATATCTCCTCTCAACCCGTTCACAAACCTACCCACAGTCTGAAACTTGATCTCATTGATGCCTACTCTTAACATAAGTTCATCTTTGCTTAAGGTTGAGTAGTTGGTCATACAATTGTCTCCTATTAAAGGAGGGAAGATACTTCTCAGTCAACTTTCGCTTCATAACATCCCATTGCCTGATTAGAGGTTCGTTCAAGTTCTCGAGTGATTGTTCAACCCCACGCCAGTACTTCTTGGCTGGTCCTATCACCTTCAACTTCGTGAACTGAATCCACTCCATGTCAATCATGTGATACAATCACAGTATTCCTTTAACTCTTCCAACTAATCCAAAAAATCATTGGCATCCAACTTACCATCATAGGATTGCAGGTCCAGTTTGACCATCCTAGCAACTCCCCAATCTTCCTGAGGGTTCTTAAAGTTTCCACACCTATTTCCCCGGTCATAAGCCTGATCCTGAGGGAGTATTCTAGGACTTTCCTTGTCTAAATCATGGGTGGCAAAGTTATCCCCTATAGTTGGAAAAAGGTTTTCAAGAACCCTGATAGACCGAGTGTTCCTAAGCAATGCAAAGGGAGTTTGTTGACCTACCGGGGCTTGGATTGAGTCATTAATGTTTTGGGAAAAAGTGGGTTGCCTTACAGATTGGTCTTCTTCTAGTTCATGGTTTTTTTCCTTTTCAGTCCTACCCAGTCAGTTGACGACCTCTTTTATCTAGTTAACCTATCTTCTAGACTCGACATCCTTTCATTTGTGACTTCAAGTTTGTGACTATGGCTGGAATCATGGGAATGGTTGCTATTCCTACCCCGGTTAGCCATGATATGCAAGCAAGAATTTCACAAAAGATTGCAATAAATAACTTAAAAAAATAAAGCAATGATGCAACAATCAAAGAGGTAAATAAAGCAATAAATTTTAAGAAACTTGGACTTATGCAAATGAAAGACTACTTAAGAACGAAATATAAGTAAAGCTAACTGCAAAAGATTCAACAACTTAAAGAGTTATCACATGCTACAAAACCAAAGTGTGAGAGATTTTTTTTTTTTTTGTAATGTGACTAACCTTCCCCAGCCAAAGGAACCAAAAATAATCAGTTGCCCAAGCGAGTGATTAAGCGACAATATATTCCAAGTCTGACTAACTGCTCAACAGTTTGAAGACCAAGCAAAAGATTTGCGTTGGACCAAAGAGACCTTGCTGTGTGAAGTGACAGCAGCAACAAATTCCAAGTCTGAGGGGATGTCGCAACTGCGGGAACCTAGAGCAAATGAGGGACTTGGGATTTGGACACAAATTGCGCTTGGTTATCCTTGTGCCAAATTGACTTGCAGCTCCACAAAAGGTGTTGTGCGATTATAAATTCAGACCTTGGCTCCACAAGGGGTGTGTGAAACGGCAACAAGCAACAAGGGCACAATTAGGTTTTTGGATTCTTTTGGCTCCTATTTCTTTCAATGAGAGGGGAAGTATAGGAATTTCGGCTCTGTTACCAAATTTGATGTAGGGCACATAGGGCTAGAACCAAAAGAGAGAACACAAAAGAGAAGAAGAAGAAGAAAACCAGGGGAAGGGAAATCTCTTAATTCAATAACATCAAAACATATCTCCAAAAGGTCTTGTGTCCCCTATTTATAGGAGGGGAAGCATAAAGGAAATAAATAGAAAATGAAAGAAATAAACTATTAAAATAAACAAATAAATTCAACAATAAATAGGAGAGCAAAGAATCCTAATTAAAATTTACTTCCTAATTCTACACCTAAAATAAGTTTGCCTAAAGTCTTTAGGCACTGCAGCACTAATCTTGTCACAGAAATAAGATTTAGTGGTTTGAGAGGGGGCAGAAAGAATTGTCCAAACACCAAATAATGTAAGCTAAAATGTGCAATCATTCCAGGGAAAAATTTAAAGAAAAATCAGGATTCAGAAAGAGAATTCCTACCTCCTTAATAGCTGTGCAAATGTCATCAAGACCACCGATATCATCCCATCCAGAATGGCCACCATCTGGAGCAGGTTTAGTAATATCTCGCATAGCAACAGGAAGGAAGTCATGCATAGCATGAGCAAAGTCATCCCAGATTAAAATTGGCTTGCTTTGCTTATAGGAAGGAAAACCAGATAGTAAGAAACGACCAACAGCAGCATGAACAGCTCTATCGACCAATATTCCCTGAAACAATGAAACTGTTACATGAATGAATTGCTCTTCAGATAATATAACCTCTTTGCAGGAAAAATACACAATAAAAATTTATAATAAAAAATTTAGGATTACAGATTAAAAGAACTTGACGAACCAAAAGTCATAGACAAGGAAAGATACATGTGAAATTCATGCAGAAAGGAAGATCACGTAGCTACCAAAGTATAACAAAATATCTGTAAAATTTTACAACTGGTAGAAAAACATATACAAGGATTGATACCAGATCATACGCATCATATCCGTCACATTTGGAAGCCACGTTTGCTAAGATGTCATCTGCACATTGTATGGAACGCCTCTGAATTTCATGCTTCAATATTGCTTCACGTTCTGAGGAAGTAGGAGAAGCCAGTTGCACATGAAAGTCAAACCTTCCTGACAGAAACAGTTCAATGCAAATGTAAGGAACATGGGAGAAATAAAGATGAGTCCCAGTTCCAACAATTTCAGTTCACCCTATGATAGTTACACTCTTTAATATAAAAACCTGATGAGCTCAATGACTGGGGGATCTTCTCTGGCGACTGCACAGTAGCTATAAAGGCTATAGGTCCAATACCACAAGAGCTTTTCATCCTCTCCTGCAGAATGCTGGAACTGGTTAACATGCCAGGGGCTTCAAATCAGAATCAACTGTCAGAATAAGGGGAAAAGAAAAGCCACACTTATTTACCACATATTCATCCAAAATGGAAATCAGAAACTCTGTCAGGGTGACTACTGATTGCACAAGTTGTGAACCATCTGACTCTGAAGCAGATATGAGGCTATCAAGATCATCAAAAATAACAACTGAAGGTGCATGCTGTAAAGCATCAGATATAAACCCAGAAAAAGCTTTCTGAATGATTGAGCCCTTCTCTGAAGCAAGTTCCGAGCAATGTACGTAAACTCTGCAAGGACAATAGAATAGGTTCATAGACCCAAACTTAAAAATAAAATAACTTTGGCTAAGAAAGTGTGGCATAAAGTAGCTACTTGCCATCAATCTTCTATTAAAATATTGAGGAACAAGAAAAAGTAAATTCATCTAATTCTCATACACATGCGCCAGGATGTCTTCATGTGCTTCAAGAGATTTCGAGACCACTTTGGTTAATAATGTCTTTCCAGAACCCTAATACAGAACATATTGATGGTCATCATACTCTGTTCACTTATGCTAAATAAATAATCCAAACAGACCAATGAGAGAGCAACTCACAGAAGGTCCATGCACCAGAACATGCCCTGGACGGGGTAGATTGTAAGTACTGAACCACATTTTAGAAGTAGGAGATAACAGAACCACCAGTCCTGATTTTCAAATTTCATAAAGGATCAGGATCACATATGGCATATAGCAGTGATCAAAGTATCACATGTTGGAAAATAAAAACAGATGGCCGTCTGATACATCTCATTCTAAAAAATTCGGAGTAATAAACATAGCAAGTTGTTTCTAATCACAGGAGCTGATACAGCCAGGGCAACACAACCGCAAGAAAATCCCACCAGCTCTTTTATATGCATTTGACAAAACCCTAGCAAACATTCAAAGAATGTATTAACCTAAATAAATATCTTTCCTTATTTCTTTCAAGAACTTTAGCCATAACATAACAGCTAAGAGACATTGCTTGAAAATTCTGGGACACGGAAGTCAACAAGAGTGTAAAGGGTCAGTATTTACAAAACCAAGCAACCATAACCAAACATTTAAGGATGACTAACAAGCTTTTGCCCAACCCTGCAACCATGAAGTCTGCCAAAAACAAGTTAATTGCTCCTACTCAGCATTAGGTAGTGAGCAGGTGGAAAATATAAGGAAAGAGACCTACTATTGATAACATCAAAAACTGTAGTCTCCATCCACCTGAGGGATGATATGTTTGTGGTGAATCCTTTCAAAGAGGCTCTGTCACTGGTAGAATAAAATGATACAGGGCTACCCAAGTTCAGTTTCCCAAATGTCTCGGCTCCACTCTTACATTCATAATCAAGAGAAAGTTCATAAGTATTTATGTTTCCACCATCCACAGTTTGTTCAGAGATCCTCAATACATATAACATTTCCATCAGCAATTCTTTGGCATTATTTTTGTCTTCCACAAAGCCACTAGATGACTCTACACAAGTCCCAGAAGCATACTTTTTCACTTCAAAGTGAAGCAGAGTCTCGTTTCCCAGAAACAGAGTACCAACATCCTTTCCAGCATTTGAAGCAATAGCATTGAGTTGAGCAAGAAACCATGCACGGAATAGATGTTCCAAGCTTTTCTTACCACCAGAATAACTAGCATTTCCATCACCTTCCAGATTAGCACATTCACGAGAAATAGCAGCACAAAATTCATCATGTATTGACCAGTCAATTAAGCTTGCATTCCTGACTGAGTCTGTGATAGCTTTTGGAAGCATGTCTTTTGCCTTACGGTTTTCATGACCATCAAGCACTTCAAGTCCAGGGTTAACTGCCATACTTAGAACTTCAACGAATTGGCAGGGAGATAGCAAAAGTGAAGGAATTTCTTTCTTCAAATTAAGCCCATATCCTTTCAAATAAACCCCTGCAAAAATGGGACCTCATTCAATTGCCTTAGCTAGGAGAGAGATCAATATAGTTAGCTGCAATTCAAAAACTTAAGATCAAGACAAATATGAAGCATTTTGAAACGGAGTCTTATGACGATACAGAACTTTAATCTATGTCAACAAACACATAATCCCAAATGTAGGTTTCTAGTTCGTTACTTCAAACAAGAGTACGTCAGACCAGTATCACTAACACTACTAATTCGGTTGCTTTTTCTAACTTTTTCCTACAATGATCGATGATGTAAATGCTTTTCAGATAATAAATTTCTCCTTTTCTTTATAAGGAAAATAATAATCTAGACTTTCATTTTCAATTCAAGTGTGTTCAAAGAAAGAGAATTTCAAAAGCCATGCTCAGAAAGTAGAAAGAATAAGATGAGGAATGGACATACATGAATGTAGACCAGTTCTTAGATAACGCTGAACAGACCGAGCAATCATTATGTGTCCTTTGGCAACAATATCTGAAACTAAAATACAGACAATTGCATGACGGACTTCTTTTTTATCTGTTATAATTCCTGCAGTTTCTACTTTCAAGGTATCATCATGACTCTTAGAGTTATCCCGCAAATATCGTGGTACCAAAGCAAACAGCTGAAGAAGCTCTATGGAAAACCTTTTAGCTGTTTCTTGGTGAATATAAGCAACAGATGTAAGTGCTACATGTAGTTCAACACCATTGACATTAGTTTTCTGCAACATATTTTCATTCTCTTCCTGAATACGGAGTAGTGCCTTCACATGATTAGACTCTCCTGAAGACTGCAACAAGGAATCTTCATCTCTATAAGTATCTTTCTTCCGTCCCTTTGGAGCAACTGCAACTTCAGTTCCCGGCACAAGTTGCACTGTGCGAAAATATTATTGTCAAAAAAAAAAAAAAATGGACGAAAGCAATTCAACTAGTTTCAGCAGAATACAGCCACTTAGATGAATTCAAGAAAAAAGGATTTCAAAGTTAAACACTTCCATTACAGAATGCATATTCCTATATGTTGCAGAATACCGACAACACAGAAATCAGAAGACCATCAATTTCTGCAACCAAAATTGGACATCCTTACAACACATCAACAAATATAACCAGGCAACTAAGCAACTGGATAAAATTCAAGTTTAAGTAAATCCAACTTCCCTATTCCATGCCCTTTATAAAAGCCCTGATGACAACACAATTTCTGGTTGGAGCAAGGCAACAACCCAAGATAAAAGAAAACAATGTATAAATGGCATATGCCTCTAATCTCCCACAAAACAATTTTATAATCATTTAACTAAATGCAAGAGAGGCATTTCAATAGTATAAGCAACTGTCAAATGAGCAGATTGTAGGATACAAGAACCAACCAGCACCAGTTTATGGAAACCTCATCTCATTAGTCCCTTTCCTTTTAGAAAGAAAGGACGCTGGTGCAATTTCAGTTGGACCAAGGAAATAATGCAAGCTCAAAGGAAAAAACTACTCCCTCCATCCCACATTCTTTACAACATATACTATTTTGACGTCTCAAATCTTCGTGAGATTTCCACATTTAGTAAATTGCATTACCATATTACCTGTCAAACTATCATTTCAATATTCATTTTTTTCCATCTCTCTCAACTACATGCAATAAATGAAGAACAAAAATGGAAACAACACAAATGTTTTCCTCTTTCTTAATTACCGTGCCAAACCCAAATATTTCAATGAACCCGGGATGGAAGGAGTAATAAATAATGCAATGCCCCTAACGCAGACTTACAAGATGGACATAATGAAAGCCTTCAGTAAAATAGCCATAAATCATAATATTCGCAAAAATTTCTTGAAAGAAGATGCACAAAGTAGAGAAACATGCATGCTACAACAACATTAGAAATTCTTCAGATTATATGCATTTCAGTGCAGCTTCCAAGTGCTATAATTTTTTTCCCAAAGATAAAAAAAAAGAAATCAAATTAAACATCCCATAAATTCTATTAAGTCAAAAATTTTACCATTGGACAATTCTTTATTATCATCTTCCCCTTACACTGCACATTATTTCCAAATCTAGGCCTCTATTTGTTTTACATTTTCAAAAACTGTTTATTTCCAATTTTACTTCTTTTTTGTTTAGAACCAACACCATTTGAAAGTTGATAGCTGTTTACCTAAAAATCACTTGAATAATCTTCCCTCCATCCCAAAGCTATTGAACCATTTGGTTTTGCACAGAAATTAAGAAAAATTGAAAAAAGTGAATATTGAAATTATAGTTTGAAGAGTGGTAAAGTAATTTACTAAATATGGAAGTTGCAAAGATTTGGGACTATTGAAAATAGAATATGTTTCAATAGTTTTGGAACGAAGGGAGCATCTCTTTTACAAAGTAATTACTCGTCATGCATTTTTTTCCCCACAAAGCCTAAAAAAATAAATAAATAATAAATACTTGCATTTTACAAAAAATAAATGACATTCTAAAAAATGGTTTACGGGAATCTTAAACTATTCCCTCCGTCCCACTAGTGTTGCTCCACTTGGTTTGACACAGAGATTAAGAAAGAAAATGTTTGTGTTGTTTCCTCTTTTGGCCTTAATTTTTTGCACCGAAGTCAAGGAAGTTGGAAAAATTGGATATTAAAATGATGGTTTGAAGGATGGTATGGTAAAATAAGTTACTAAATATGAAAATGTTGTAAAGATTTGGAACTACGTAAAATAAAGTATGTTTCAACAGTTTTGGTACAAAGGGAGTGTATAGTTTTAATTCATATACAATTTGAAACAAATAATCACCATATACAAAAATTAATCACTTTGTAAAAATCACTATAATACACTCAAAACAACATATATGCAACAAGTTATGTTGGTAACAATATTTTGTTATTCTTCAATCATGTGAGCATGATTATTAAACTTATAAGCACATAAATACATTATTATTAAAAAGAGCAAATACAACCAAACCAAAAGAATAAAAATACAAAAACCAGAAAAAAAAAATTACAATCAAATAACTATATAAAGAAACCAAATAGCAATATCAGAACAATAACAGCAACAGTCTTACCCACCGCTTTCTTGGGAAATGTTGAAACCACAATAAATGTGATACAAATGTGATTAGGTAGCCACAATGGAAATCGCATCCCTTCATGTACAATCCTGACCTGTCCTCAAATGAAAACAGAAAATTTCACAATTGTATTCCCTCAAAGGTGAACAGTCATTCCAATCACATTCTTCACTCATATAGCACCTTTCATGGAAGAAACTATAGCTAATAAAAACCACTGACAACAATTAGCTAGAACATGAGACCAATGAAAATATATTTAACAGACCAAAAAATTCAACCCAAGAATTACGACCAGTTAGTTAACAAAACAACAATTAACAGGTAAAACACCGTTGAGCTCCCTGTTTTGAGTTGATGACCTTTTGATTGTTTAATTCAATATGTTAAAATTATTAAGCCCACATAGTAAAAAAGAAAAGATTATAAAAGGCGAAAAGAAAATGCATAACAGTATGTAAAGAAATTACTCAAAATAAAAATAAATAAATAAATAAAATCAATGCCACTGTTTTCATGTATTCAAAACTAAAATTGAGTTAAAATAAGCTTTAATCTCAAACTAGTTGCAGTCTGCTATTTTCTTATTCCATCAGACAATAAAATATATATGCCATATACAAGATTTTTGGGAAGCATTGTCCACAATTAAGTGACATTGTAGAAGGACTTGTTGCCGGCTAACTTAGACACTAAAATCTTGCTTGAAAAAAACATAAAAAGGAAATTTTGACATTGCACTTCATATGTCTTCCTTTCTGTCTAATCACTTTCTTTTGCCGAGGAAAATATTATATGATCAAATAACACTACACAATTACATGTTACTCAGTCACTGCACTCCTACAAGCTTTATGTATGGCCCAAACAGATTTTCCATAAACTTGACAATACACAGATATTGCCACATACTTGACACATGCAGATGCGCCTGGGGTATGCACATGTCTATGAACTCCATAGACAAAAAACAGTAACTGCTTTTTTAAGTTTGAAATGAGATGACTACCTGCTTCAAGATAACCGTCTCAGCAATCTCAGAATTAAGTTCTAGAATTTCCCAATCATCCTCACTATGAGGTTCAATGGTGACAAAAGTAGCTTTTGCCACATTAGGAGCAGCTCGTACTTGAACTTTGGTGTGGTTTGGCAAGGATACACATTGTGCATACCGTTCAGCAACCTTCATAAAGAAAGAAAGCAAAATATCTAACTTTAATACTAAGCTAAAGAAAGAAGTTAAACACAATTATAAAAAGGTGAACTATACAATAATCCAATGAACAGAAAAAACAGAAATTATCATTTAGATACTTAAAAAATAAATAGATCTTAAGCTATGATGAAAATTACGTGTAATCGCAATGGGACAAAAAGGAAAGCATGCATAAGCTTTAACAGAATTCAAACTTACTGGTATTCACAATGAGAAACAGTTTTTTATGGTTGAGTCAAATATTCAAAAGTGACTATGAAATTATACTGCATTCTATATACACCAAAAAGTAAACAATCTTCCCCTTCAAGAAGCCAGCACAATTTACTATTTTATTATTTCCTCTTCAATTAACAAATATATAAAATCACATAGACACAAACAGGGGCTCCTACAATCAGGTGTCATCTTCCAACATCTACCTCCAAAAGGAAGACTTATCGAAAGGGCTTCTATTAATCTTGATCCACCAAGACAATCTCCACAGAGCTAAAATTTTTGCTCGAATGATGAACTGTAATTACATAATTAAGACCGTCATTTGAAAGTGACATGAAACAGAAGTGGTGTTTGACTCGCTGGTTCAATCTAAGGCAAAGAGAAGTCCTCTTCTGGATATTTTAGTAGGAATTCTACCTCTTCACTGTTTCCTAATTTTGGATGGAAGGCAGATCTGAACAGACAAAACCTAGCCACTAGCCATTTTAGAATAAAGGAAGAAGTTACGTAAAAGGAACATTTGCATGTCACTGAGTTCCAATATGATCTTCATTATGCCTCTCTCAATTAAGACTAACAAATTGCTGATTGGTTTTTGTTCAAGCAGCAGGATACCATTCTAGTTGGGATTGAATAAGTACCAGAGTGACCCAAACCTAACATTTATTAGATATGCTACTTCGTGTTATTTTCAAATTTAAGAATGATATCATATTTGCTTGGAGAAGCAGCCAAAGTGTAGGGGTGCATCTGTCTGCCATGCAGATTAATAAATAAACTGGAACATATTGCAGTCTACGATAAAATGGTTAGAAAATGGGTGCGGCTAAATTCTTTCTCCTTCAGCAAGAGAAATCAATGGGAAACCATACAGACTTGAGAAAAAAAGGATGAAGATTTTCCAATAAGTTCTCTTACGGAAAACGACTGTAAAATGAGTACATGGAATTATATATGTTTCAGAGAAATTGAGCTTCGACTGAGTTAAGGAGTGTTATTTTGCCAGTGTGTCAGGAAATTTCAAGAACAGGAGTGAAACATGGAAATTAAATCTAATTGGAAAACCCCTAAGTCCCAGCCCAGCACCAAAATCGCCATTTGCCACCAATTACTCAGCAAAATCACGTGAAAAGGAAAAAAAAAAAAAAAAAAGAAGAAGCGAAGCAAACTGACCTCGATTGTGGAGGAAGAAGAAGTAGCGCCGGCCCAAGCGACGAGCCAGCGACCATCTTCAGCGGAAGAGCGAAGCTCGATGGCTAGAAGTGGGGGAAGGAAGCCGGCGCGCGTTGACTGAAGGGTTTTGATCAAGACCAGCGGCAGAGATACGAAGCAGTTCTCGATTCCTCTCACGTATTGCAACTCCAATTCCATGGAGAGACGCAGATTGAATTGGAATACTGTCGCTTTTGCTGAAGCTAACCGAAGACGAAGAGAAAGCTGAGAAGCGAAGTGCGCGAGCCGAGAGACAATGAGATTGTACTGAACGGCTCTGCTTTTTGTTTAATTAAAGCCCTAAAACCTATTTTACCCCTCAGACTTTGTCAATTTGTACCATTTACCCCTCAAACTTTAAATCAGTGTGAGTCACCCCTCAAACGTTGCAAATTGGTACCTCTTGTCCCTTGAACCTGTTTTAATGAAGCATTTGCAGTCACGTGACTTATTTCTATCACAGAAATACAAATTCTAAATCTTGCATGACTTAAACAGAGAATAAAAGAAATAAGAAGGGCTTTATGTAGTTTTTTGCCAAAGAAAGGTCTTTCTCACCCAACTATGTTTTTGGTTATCATGTAAGTTTAATAGGACAAGAGTTCAATTATTCTTTGTGCACCCATTTGATAGAAGAGTAGAAAGAAGTCTAATGAAAAATTCTAGAGTAATCCTTCACTTGGCAACCATCTTAACAGAACTTCCACAATCCCCAAAGATGAACACAATCATCAACATCGCACTTAGAAAAAAAAAGAGAAAAGAGAATAAAGAATGTAGAAAATAGGTTATTAACAAGGAAAACAAGTGGCTCTTCACTTGGATCTTAGAGATGAAATCTTCAAACTGGATCTTCCCATCCAAGCCAATGTTGATCTCGCAAATCCATTCATCAAACTCAAATGACTCCAACTTGTCTTCGATGCTCATAAAAAAGTGTTTGAGTTTTGAGATGGTGATGCAGCTCATACCCTTTTTGTCGATAAGCTTGAAAGCTTCTTGGTACTGGCACTCAAAGGGCTCAACCTTCATGTGCATACCATTAAGGGCCAAAAACCTAGGGAAATCGAATAGGCAGTTAGCTTTTTCTCCATGATTATAAACTTAAATTGAACCTGGGTCAACTCCCCCTCCCCACCAAAGAGCTCATTAAGACCCCCAGCTCCAACCATGCGATCTCTCTATCACCATTGATATCAAATTTTATTTTATTAGAAAAATTACTACTTAAATCATCCTCTTTCCTTTTATTGTTCATTTTCGTCATATTACAACCAAAAGTAACATTTTCATCATAAAGGTCACACATGCTACTAGACCAATAAAATTTTCATTAGTCAAAGGGGTAAAAGGTACCACTTTTCAAAGTTTGAGTGGCGAATAAAGTGTTTGAGTTAACAAATTCTGAAGGGCAAAAGGGATTTTTGGCCTTAATTAAAACAATGTTTGTTTAAGTTAAATGAACAAATATATAAAGTCTCATTTCTTTACATTTATAAACAGTTTAGTTAATGTTCATTTATATTCGTTTGTTATTTATCTATTTATTTATTTAGTCATTCATTTACTCATGATATCTAAAGTACTTAATGGAATGCTCTAGACCTTTAAACATGGCTACACCTAAAACCAATGAGGCCTCAGAATTGTGTGCCCTGAGAAGACCATGTGATACTTAACTCAGTAATAGTAATCATGAAGGAAACTCCTCCCATTATGTGATCACTCTCGTGATCATGAGAATTCCCTCTTAACGTGTCTCTTACTTGAACAGTCAACCTGTTAACCCCTTAGCCCATGAATAATTCTCCAATAAGCTCCTCTAAGCTTAACCCATGAGTAAATCTCTAATGGACTTTCCAATTAATGGGTCAAAGCTCAACAGTGTATTAGTAGGGCCTCTTTTAGAGTCAAACAGAGGGAGTACGGTGCCTTACATTTTTTAGCTTGCTTAAATGTGATCACAACATGGTAGCTCTGTACTGGGTAGTTCTTTCCTTCTAGGAGAAACTCTTCACCTTTAAGGACTCCTATTGCGTCCCAAGGTCGACCTCCCAATTTCCTGCTCGTAGCTTTCCTGATATCTAAAAGATTTTCCTATTCATGCCACTATCGTTATCTCGCCAAGCATTGTAAGCTTGACGCCCCTTTGTAAAATCCTTTGACAACCACAATCGTTAACACAAACAAGGTACGTCTTGGGCCCCTAGGCTCTTCATTATCATTGGAACATTTTACTTTTTGATTCACCCTTTTGCATTTAGCAGGTCACCAGCTATTGGCAAATAGTAAGGGTTGTCCTTCATTTTTGAATATGTAATGCTCATTATGTTTCCAGATGTTTGATACTAAGGGGAAAGCATCCACGATTATCAAGGGAGACAAATCAACAAAGCTATAATCCATCAATTTTTGGTGAACTACAAAACACCCAATTTGTGATACCTCAATTGAATAAGGGAACTCGACAATGCTATTAGTCTTACCTCGAAACACCATGCACTACAACAGAAAAGTGAAAAAGTTATTGAAGTTTATAACTAAAAGTTAGCCGCTTTCTCGTTCAGTCATAAAGTAGTCACTTTTTTTGTAGGGCTCAGAAGATTTGCAACTAAAGTGAGTCAGTCGCTTTTTGCTAGTTGTTATTCAGTCACTAATTCAGTCAAATTTTTTAATTTCAGTTGCTTTCTCTTGGTCACCAAAGTGATAGTCACTAATTAGTCATTTTTTAGCTTAGAAATTTGAAAATTAGTCACTATTAGTCACTCGTTAGTCACCCTTGTGCAACAAAAACTCATCTCCTTCCCCTCTTACTTCATTTTAGTGTTGCCCAGCTACTTCTGCTACATATTTGTCGTCAACTTCTTCAACTACTCTTTTGCTCCAATTTACAAGGGGATTGTTCACTGTAGAGATATAGGTAAATTTTATTTAAGTTAATTTATTAGATATATACTAATAAAATTAGTTTTCTTTGTCTATGCATTATAGATAAACCATAGAATGCCTATCAATTATTTTCAATCTTTGAGAAATAGTATGTATATTAAGTAACTATAAGGATATGCAATTATTTTTTATATATAATAGGCCTCTGTTTGGAAATCAATGATTGTCTAAGTTGGACAGTTCAGAAATAAATATATATTATATCATACTTTACTATTTATGATTTATTTTAATGACGAATAAATTTGGGTTGTATTGAATCGTGTTCCTCGGATATCGAATATAAGATTTCAGTCTCATGTAAATGATGTATTCCAAGGAACTAAGGTAGGATACTGCTGAAATTTATTCATCATATTAAGATAAATTACAGTGTAAAAGTACAATCTTGATGTTTCATTTCTGAATAGGCTAGGGTCATTTCCCTACAGAATTTGTTTAGGGTTTAGATTCATAATCATATATATTTGTAATATTTCTTTGTAATTCAATATATATTTGTAAATTTGAATTGTAGGAAATAAAAGCATGGCTCATGGACGTGAAGCAATGTATCAGAGATTAATGAAGGATGGATACATGAAGCTAAATTTTATTTCAAGCGTAGAAAATTTTATAAAAATCATTTGTAGTAGAGGTACTGAACTAATTAAATGTCCATGTCAGTGATGTGAAAACAAGCGTTATCAAGAAAAATTGAAGTTGGAATGCATTTATGTCAATTTGGATTTGTTGATAACTATTATGTTTAGTACTGTCATTGTGAGGAACCATCCCAATAAATGCCTATTTAATACTTTATTTAGGCTAGATCATTTTGTTGCCTAATCCAAACTCTTAATTAAGCCAGAATCATTCCTCATTTTTAGGATCTTTTGCCGATATTTATTATGTAAATCCTAGCCACTTGCTTAGTGTTTAGTATTTACTCGAGAATTAAAAAAAACATTTACTTAGTTCCAATAAAACACTTAATTTTATTAAACTAAGGTAATGGTTTGGTGAAATTTAAAGAAAACATGAATAAAATATGTGCGACCACATAAGAAAACATTTTAATGCTCATGCGTGCACAAGCAATATATCATGTCAAACCATGGATGAAAACTATACTCATAACAAGTAAATACTACAGCAATACAATATCTAAGTATTTTGCCTATCAACCTAAGTAAGTAATGTCATGGGTTGATAAGCCTAACCAAAATTAATAATAATACATGCCACGGTTATGTTAAGTCAAAGTCAATACCATTAGACCTCCTACTAGCTACTTGTTATAGCCCTTCTAGCGGAATGCTCGGTTGGTAAAGTAAGTTCATAAATCCCTAGTTTAAATGCCTTAATTAAAGATGAATTAGCAAGATCAAGTAAGTGATATAAAGGATATATGGTTCCTAGTTTTATTTGGCACCTAAGTGTCACTAGGGGCAAAATGGTCATTTTGTACCCGGAGGTGATAAGTTTGGTATTTAAGCTCATAAGTTGATCTTTTGGACCTAAGTGACAAGAAACCAAAGAGTTGGCCTAAATTGCCAAATCTTATGACACTATTTGAGCAAGGGGTCTTTTTGGAAAAATTGAAGGAGTTAAAGGACTAAAGTGAGAATATGAGTTTTTAAGCCATTTTGGAACCATTTGGGAGTCACTATTCATCTTCTTCCTCCTCATGAACCCGTAGCTCTCCTCATTTTCTCAAATTCCATAGCCAAATCTCACCCAAAACATCAATTCTTGGTGGAAATCAAAGTTTCATGAAGAACCCAAGTGGAAAAAAGCTTGTTTTTGCATGGGTTGCTTGGTTTGAGCTCAAAATCATGTTTTTGAGCTACATAAGCTCTAAATTCGGCTGGGACTTGTTGTTCTTTGATTGTTCTTGGTTTCTTGAGCTTCTATAAGCTTGGTTCTAGTTAGAATGAGCTTGAATTGGTGCCTTATAAGTTGAATTTGCTTGGAACCATAGGAAACATTAATGGAGCCTTGTGTTTGAAGCTTGAAGCTTGAAGCTTTTGGTGCTTGATTATTGCTAGTTCTTATGTAATTGAGATAAAAGATTTATGATTCGAGCATATTTGATGTCATTTCTAGCTTGTTTGCTTGTCAAATTCAAGTAGTTTGATGAATGACATTAGTTGGTGGATGGTGATGAACATGTTGCACTAATGAGTTTCTGATGATTTGTGCAGTGTTTATGGACACCATAGGATTGGGTTAAATGGTGCATTGTGGCCTATTGCATGAGTACTTGAATGTTTGAGGCATTTCAAGGTGTTCCTAAGATCATTGGATAGCCTTGGAAGGCCCCAGAGTAGCTAAGGCGTGGAATCTGGGATTTTCTGGGCATTTTGCAAGATTAGTGATGCGTCACCAATCAATATGAGTTCCCACGACGCTTTGCCAATACCTCATAAATTGGTAGTACATCGACAATTGTGGTGACGCGTCACCACGACAACATTGACACCCGATTTTTTTTTCTTCATAACTTTTCGCTCGGGTGTCCAATTGAGGTGATTCTAGATTCCTCGCAAAGCTAAGAATAAGTATTATCACCTCCATGCCTTCAATACACCTAGAATGGTCTAGGTTTAAAGTTATTTCAATTCAAAGTGAAGGCAAGTTTTAAAGGCAAATATGGTCACAATGAGTACCATTAGTTAGGTGCAAGGTTTAGTACCATCGAAAGCCTAGTTGAGACTTTGGATTTTAGGCTTCGATGTGGAAACCTTAGTGCACCTAGTTGGGGTTCCAAAGAACCTAGTAAATGAGTCCAGCTATGGTCATTGCCACTCCACTAGTGTGAACCAAGTAATGGTGGATAGGGGAGCACCATGGATGAAGGCTTAGTGCACTTGTTGCCTAGCCAAGCTATGCCTTGAGGCACAAGTGAAAGCCTAGTGCATCCTTGGTAGGTTAAATAGCTGGAGATTTAGTACACAAGTGACCTAGTCAAGTCTAAGGACTTGAGGCACTATGTTGAGGCCTAGTACACCTAGTGGATTTCTTATAGCGCAAGCAAGGAGCATCCACCATGTTCACTTGCACAACAACTAAAGGAAGGCTACATTATTGCATCAGTCAGTAAGCTAAGGCTTACTAAGAGTGAGTTAGCGGCTAGAACTCACTAGACACGGAGTGATGCCCTATAAAAAGGACTAGGAAGAGGAGAAGTCCTAAGGGACCTAAGTATATGCATATATTAGACTTTCGGGCTGCAAGCACGTGCAACAGGTTTCATATCCTTGTATATGTGGAGCTCTTAGGATTTTTCTTGCAGGTTAAAAACCCCTTATTAAGAATCTTTGATTCTCACTCCTTACTTTTTCTTGTGCAGTTTTGGGCGTCATTGAGCCAGCAACCGTTAAGGGTTGTTGAACTAGGCTTGTGAGTAGGTATTTGGTTTATTTGAATCTTTATGATTCTAGTTTATGGGTTGCTTGTTAGTTAAGTTATGACACTAACTATAGTTTTCTTTTTAGCCTACAGAGGCTAATGAAGCACAAGGGAGGGCTTACGAAGCTTGCCACTAGAAGTTTGCTATAAGGTAGAAGCCTGGTTCTGGATCTCAATACAGTTATTCAGTGTATAGTTCTCATACACTAGTTTGCCTCCAATGGTCATGTTGAGTAGTTTACTCTAGAGTTACTCTTGGGTATGAGCATAGTCTACTCTTGTTTGGATACTTGTACATAATTGATTATGTGTAGTTAATTTTACTTAATTGCTTTGAATGCTTTGATAGTTTTCATATTTGTTTTTATTGAAATATGCTTTAGCAATGTTTCAAGTGCCATTTCTTTATTTTATTAATTAAGGCAAAGCATAAACTCATGCATGATTGCATAATAGGATTAAATAACTAGAAGCATGAACGTTTTAGCTAGTGCACACGTAATCAATTAGCCAATTGCGACTAGTGTGGGACAAGTTCCCATAGGCTTCCTGGGCACGCCCATGAGGGGTCGTGTCACTACTACCACCATGCTACAAAATATTCATGACCCAAATGGCCAGTAAGCCCACCTTTGCCCAAGAAAGAAAAACCTAAGTGAGAAGTGATTCAATAAGTCCTCGCCTAACTACCTGACTGTACAAGGCAAATAAACTTGGAGTTAGACTCTAACCATAAGTGCATGTAACATATAAAAAATGAATATGTAGTGTATGCAAAATGTACCTATAAGAAACTAACAAACAAATATCAAATAATTACTGTGGATTATTTAACTCTTGCACAACGTTATTTGTACATTAAGAATAAGGGTAAGTATAAAAATACTTACTAAGGTAATTTAAAATAAACAATATATAACAGCATTACACATAATGGACCATATACACGCATTATCATGCATGCATGAACCTTTGCCTATAAACTCTATGAGCATGCCATGAGCTTTTATAGTGTGGAGTATTATATAATGATCATCATATCATGCCCTTGTAGGCATATGACTTCCCATACTTCTCACACAAGCAAACAACCAAACAAACAAAAACAAAAACACTTATTTGTCCATTTTTGCCCTTAAGCATGCATCCTTGCATTTGCAATTGAGCATGCTCGCTTTTGCTAGCTAAAACACTTCCTTATTGTATGCAGTAAGGTTTGACCATATTTTTTATGGGTCATAGTGCCCATGGATGTGTCTTGCCCCTTCTAGGCCCTTTTGGCCTAATAGGCTCATGTCTATGCTTACTTATGGCCCAAGTCATTTAATGGGCCTAAGTGTCGTTTGGGCCTTAGGGCTTTGTCTTGGGCTCCCATTCATGGGTCATGCCCAAAGCACAACCCAAGGCCTATAAAAAACCAAGGCCCCCAGGATGTGCTCATGCGGCCCCCTTTGGTGAGCACGGCCATGAGCCTGAGGGCGCATGCGCAAGGGTGCACCTTCGGGTGCCTCTTAAGCATACATAGTTACGTGCCCACTTGGGCACACCCATGTGCACCTCAGCATATCGAACTCACCATAATCCTAGGCACCCCAAAATATTGATGTACCTAGGAGCCTATGTCGTACACGCACACACACATACCGATCCCTTGAACTCGATCACAACACATGTACACCCAAACCAAGGCACACCTCTCTTGTTTTTGCCAAACCTTCATCTACCAATCATTTGGTCCATACACCAGTTTACAGCCCATACACCAAGGACACCACCTATTGCCCAAACTAAGAGCTAGATTAGACCTTAGTGCCACTTGAGCCCTCTTTGGCTTTATTGGTCACCCCGTGCCCTTTTTCCCCTACCATTTGCCTTAGCTTTCACCAAATTAAAACATGGATAGAGTTTCCAAAAGAAAGAAAGGCTAAAACACCTTACCCTTGTGTAGATTCCGTGCTTGCAAGCTTAAAGATCCACCTCCTACAAGTCCGGTCCTAGTTCTTTGGAGTTCCTTATTTAACCATAGTAAATCAACCATATTACTAACATATTTTTAAGCCTAGGGGCAGTATCATTATTTAAGAACCATAACAAAAAATGATACACTTCTTTCCTTAAGTAAACAAACACTTAGAATTGTAGCTCCCTTCCTAGAAGTTCATCGGTTTTCCTTGTCTTCCCCAAGCCTAACCTCAGACAAAATCATAGGTTTTTTATGAGCACAAAGACCAATCTAAACAAGGATGAACTAAACTTAAACCAAAAAACATTATCACCTAAAAAATATACCAAAACCGTAGCCACCTCTTGGAGAAAATGAATTCTTAACCCCTCCCTTGCAACACATACACTCCCCCTTGATTTCTCATTTACATGCTCTCCTTCTCTTATTTTTATTTCATTTATTTGGTAATTTGCTATGTTTTTTAGGATTTAGGAGGTGATGAATGATCATAGGAAGAAAAGAAAGTAAGTTTGTGGGTTTGGGGATCAATAAGGATGGAAAATGGGTGAAAAGGTTAAAGTGGTAAAGGGTTAAGGCTTTTGCATGGTTAGTAGAGGTTTAGGCTACTTAACCAAGCGAAAATGGAGCTCATCCACATTTTTTTAAACTGATTTTTTGCCCCATTAACAGGTTGCTTCCCTCCCACAAGTGCACAAAGGTTGGATAGGTGAAAAGAAGCTTAAACTGTTGGATAAAAGAATGCCACCTCCATAAACTTCTCAACTATGTCTCGAAATGAACTTTAAATCTTAGATTTTCTTTCCTCCAATTCCAACATTGTATTTTCATACCTTTGACTAGAGTTGAATCTCGTTTACTAGGTTTGACCAAGTATGACTAACCAAAAATGCCAAAATGCCCTTCTTAGTTTCTCTTACAAGAAAAGTCTCAAACTTGGTTAATTTAATTCTGAACTTCACCAAATTTCATCAAACGGTTTCAAACACCATTTATCACCTTTCCAGACCCATTTTGACAATTTTGACCTAAAAATCACCATTTTGCCCTTCCTTGCTTCCTTAGTAAGAAAAAGGCAATCTTTGGTTGAATTGAGTTCAAATTTCATCAAGATGCTCATTTCATCTCTAGAAGCTTAATTCTATATCTTTTGGTCATATTTTGAACTTTGACTTACCAAATTACCAATTTTCCCCTAGTTACCCTTATGGTCAATTTATTTTAGACTTTTAATCCTTTGAACTTCAAGGATTATTTGACTCATTGGCTTGATTTAAACCTAGCTTATAAGTGTAATCTAATCAAGGATCATGTAAATAAAATAAATTAATTACCTAATAAGATGAGGGATCTCGTAATCATGGCAAGCGATATAATACACAATATCATAATTTTCATACGAGTGAAACATCAATTAATTTAACGTTTTCAAGAACTATTTTAGATACAGATGAGAACTATAATAGTAGATCTTGTTATGAGCAAATGGTTATTAATTCATTTGACCCCAAGTGTACACTGTAATGAAAGAGTTGAAATTCGATCAAAATGATGATAACAATAATTAAGAGGTTAATTTTGAAGTGGATAATGATGCATATAATGAAGAAAATGATCATGATATGGGCAATGTGTTTAATTTCATGAGAGTGGATGATGAACTTCTAAATCTACATATGGAGAAATTTTACAAATTACTCACTAGTACATCAACATCATTATGGGATGGATACACCAACCACACTATACTATTAGCAGTGTCTCAGTTATTAAGTAACAAAAGTAAGCATAATATGTTAGACAATTACTTTAATGACACTCTATCCCTTCTTAAGCAATTTATTCCAAAAGATAATCAAGTATCAGATACATTATATGAGGCTAAGCAAGTGATGAAGGGTTTAGGTCTCTCATATGTGAAAATAGATGTGTGCCCGAAAAATTGTATGTTATTTAGTGGTGAGAACTCAATGTTAAGACATTGCAAAGTTTGTGGGGAGTATAGATATAAAGAAGGGACAATGAACAGAGGAAATAAAAAACTAATTTCGAGAAAGGTATTGCGGCACCTTCCAATCACCAACCAATTGAGGCATTTATTCATGTCTACCCGTATGACTAAACATATGGCATGGCATGCGAGTAATCAGGCTACTCATGACACAGTCCCTCATGGAACTGCCCAATATATGCCACATCCTTAACCACCTACCCTCTGGCATAGTTAACTTCTAGTCTAATTAGTACAAGGGTAAATTACACCCATTGTCCCTAAATTATCCCAATGTTACTTAATTGTCCCAAAACTATAAAATGTTGCTTAATCATCCCAAAATTTTACAATTTTTTCCCAACTTCTGTTACTTTTTAATAGTTGGCATATGGTAGGACATCAAGTGCAATGGTTGAATAGTTTGAGGATGATGATGCAACAATTCATAGCTTTAGGACAATTAAGCAACATTAGGCAAAGTTCAGGGACAATCAGTGTCATTTACCCTTAATACAAATTTATAAACTTCAAACTATGACCTAGTTATGGTTAAAATTGTGAAATAGTTCAAGTTTTTCCAAGTAGACAACTTGGAACTAGAATATCAAGCTCAAAAGTTGAAAGTTCATGAATTTCTATCCAAGTGTACAAGTGATTGTTTGGCATGAAATTTTGTATGCTTGCACCTCAGACAGACTAAATACAAGGAAAAATAAATAGTTTCAAAACATCCAAGAAAAACTAAAAAGAACTTTCTTCATATGTTCTCCATGATAAGCCTTAAAACTGACCCAAACCCTGGTAGGCCTACCTTCAAGCTTACTCGAGATAGTGACCTAAGTGTATTTGGGTGTAATTTGGTCAGGTTTCATTCACACACCAAACATTTTGGTAAAACAAGCTTAGACCCAAGCATTCATTCCAAGTGGCAATTACAAAAGTCTTACAAGCCACAACAAGTTCAGGGTTCAAGTATACATGAACACAATGCACAATCAAGTTAAGCTACTTAGGTTACAAACTTCTCCACTAAGCAACCTAAGCTTTTAATTATAACTAACACTTACTTCTAGCTTAAGTTTAACCACAACTTCCTCTCCTAACACTAGTAGCTGCAACCAAGGCCAACCTTTTTGTTAGCCAAACAAGTGAGTCACACACCAGTAAGAGTTTAGCATCTAATGATCAAAGAAGCGTTACTTGTACAAGTTGTGAATGTCTGCATTTAATTCTAAACAAATTGTGAATGTTTCCTTTCCAAACAAGTTGTGAATGTTTCCATTTCAATCTAAACAAGTTGTGAATCTTTTCATTTAATTCTAAACAAGTTGTGAATATTTCCATTTAATTATAAAAAAATTGTGAATGTTTCTATTCCATATAGGTTATGAATGTTTCCATTTCATTCTAAACAAGTCGTAAATGTTTTCATTTTGTTCTAAACAAGTTGTAAATGTTTCTATTTCATTCTAAACAAGTTGTGAATGTTTCCATTTCAAACAAGTTGTAAATGTTTCAATTCCATTCTAAGCAAGTTGTGAATGTGTACATTACAAACAAGTTTTCAATGTTTCCATTTCATTTTAAACAAGTTGTGAATATTTCCATTTCAAACAAGTTGTAAACATATCAATTTCATTCTAAAGAGGTTATAAATGTTTCCATTCCAAATAAGTTTTAAATGTTTCCATCTCATTCTAAATAGCTTATGAATGCTTCCATTCCGAATATTTTACGACTTTCCAAAAATTTGGACTATGATTACTAAGGTAACTTTGGTTATTTTAGTAATTTTATATGCTTAGAATATTTAATGTAAGCAAATTCTCAGTTTAATAAAATATAATTGTTTAAATAGGACAAAAATTGGTCATTTAAGTAAACCAGACCAAGAAAGACATTTTGGTCATTTCATATGGTGACTCATTTTTATTCCATGGTTGGGTAGATGATGGAAAAATCTTGAATTCGAGGTATCACCATTTTTTGTGATTCCCGCTCCACTTTTATGAAATTTTGAATTGAATAGATTATTCATAGATGGTTATGTGTACCCATTAAAAGAATTCGGACTAAACTGCACGTATGTTAAAGCTGAGACGTGTAAATAAGGTGGTGGAGCATAATGCTGGCTTTGGTTGCATGGTTTCTGTTTTGTTATAGAGAGGCCCCAACGCACTAGAGAGTACAAAGAAGGGATCAGCTGCATGACATGTGCACCTTATGCCTACAAAAGTTGACTTGGTCCTTTTTTTTTCTTCATTGCTTTTTCATCCATATCTAGCCATCGCCTGAAGCCTTTGTCCATCTCATTCTAACCTCCATGGCTGTACCATCCAAGCTCTAATCCACCAAATTAAACACAAATTCAAGGAAAAATTGGGAGAAAATTTGGACTTCTTGCATAAAGAGCTAAGTTTTGAGTTCATTTTTTGTAAGCAAGTAAATATTTATTTTTCCCTTAATTTCTTGCTTTAATTTGATTGTGGAGAGGCTGATATTGTTGATTAAATTGGTTCCAAGCTTATTTGTTGAGAGAATCAAGCATGGGAGCTTGAAACAAGAAATAGATTTATAGAAAGCTAAGGCTATGGTGGAATTTAGTGAGGTAAGAGAAACATTTTATTTCCTTTGGTTGCTTAAGTTGGGAAAAAGTTAGAAAATAGGAAAAAATGGCCTTTTTGTTAGTTATTTGTTAGAATTGTTAAGCTAGCAATAAAAAATCAAAGAGGAGCAAGAAATGTTTTGACGTATGTGAATACTAAAGGATAGGTTATTTGGAATCCAATGAGAGGGTTAATCCGAACCACTTAAACCATAAGGAATGGTGTAGTATTGGCCTAATTATGTTTTATTTATGTAGCTAAATAATCAATTAAAAGAGAAATATTCAAATTACTACAAAAGGGTACAAAGAAGAACACAAAAACCGAGATCATAAAGACGCTAAAGTTGGTGTTTCACTTGCATTAATTATTCCAAGGAAGGGATTTTAAGTTCAAATTAAAATTAATACATTATGAATTTTTACAATGCATTAATTAAGAGAGTAAGAGGTGGGTAAGAAGTGGGCTTAAGAACTAAGTAATTAAATAGCCCTTAAGTATGTATATGGGTACTAAGTATTTAAGATGGGCTTTGAGGCTCAAGAGTACCTTAACTAAGATACCAAGCTTGGTAAGAATGAGCCACCAAGTTTAAGAACTCCTATATAGTGTGAACAAGGGTAAGTAAGTGGCAAGCCAAGCTTACTATGACAAGAGTTAAATTTTTGTAAGAATGACTAGGTTGAGGATAGGTTCCCCGCCATATAACCTTTACTAGTGGCATTAGTTAAGACCTCAGAACGTTTTGAGCTCACGTTGACATGTGTATATATGTTATATATGCTGGGTCCTAAAGATTATCTTGCAGGTATTTGATAGTTATGAATGTTTCCATTTCATCTTAAACTAATTGTGAATATTTCTATTCCAATCAGGTTGTCAATGTTTCTATTTCATTATAAACAAGTTGTAAATGTTTCCAATGAAAACTAGTTGTGAATGTTTTTATTTCGTTTTAAACAAGTTATGAATGTTTCCATTCCAAACTAGAATATTTTCATTTCATTCTAAAGAAGTGGTGAATGTTTCTATTCCAAACATGTTGTGATGTAAATGTTTTTATTCCAAACAAGTTATGAATCTTTATATTCCAAATAAGTTTTGAATATTTCGATTCCAAACTAGCTGTGAATGTTTCCATTTTACTCAAAATGGGTTATGAATGTTTCCATTTCATTCTAAGCGAATTGTGAATATTTGCATTTCGTCCTAAATAAACTGTGAATGTTTCTATCCTCAACAAGCTATAAATGATTTCATTTTAAACAAGTTGTGAATGTTTCTACTCTAAACTAGTTTTGAATGTTTCCATTCCAATCTAGTTGTGAATGTTTTTATTTCAAACAAATTGTGAATGTTTCCTTCTTATTCAAAACAAGTTGTGAATGTTTCCTTCTCATTCAAAACAAGTTGTGAATGTCTCATTCAAAACAAGTTGTGAATGTTTCAAATCCAAACATGTTATGAATTTTTTTATTTGAAACATGTTGTGAACGTTTTCATTCTAAATAAGTTGTGAATGTTTCCATTCCATGCTAGTTGTAAATGTTTCCATTTCATTCTAAACAAGTTGTGAATATTTCTGTTTCATTTTGAACAAATTGTGAATGTTTCCGCTTCATTCTAAACAAGTTGTGAATGTTTCCGCTTCATTCTAAACAAGTTGTGAATGTTTTAATTCGAAACAACTTATGAACATTTACATTTCATTCTTAAAAAGTTATGAATATTTTAGTTGCAAACAAGTTGTAAATATTTTGATTTCATTCTAAACAAATTGAGATTGTTTTCATTGTAAACAAGTTTTGAATATTTCAAATCCAAAACTAGTTGTGGACGTTTCCATTTCATTTTAAACAAGTTGTTAATGTTTCCATTTTATTCTAGACAAGTTGTGAATGTTTTCATTTTATTCTAAATAAATTGTGAACTAGTTGAGAATGCTTTAATTCCAAACAAGTTGTGAATGTTTCTATTCCAAACAAGTTGTGAATGGTTCCAATTCATTTTAAACAAGTTGTGAATTTTTCATTCTAAACAAGTTTCAAATATTTCCGTTTTATTCTAAAGAAGTTATGATTATTTCTGTTCTAAACTAATTGTGAATGTTTCCGTTCTAAATAAGTTATGAATGTTTTTACTCCAAAGTAATTGTGACTGTTTCCATTTCACTCTAAATAAGTTATGAATGTTTCTATTCCAAATATACTGTCAATGTTTCCGATTCATTCCAAACAAGTTGTGAATATTTACATTTTATTCTAAATAAGTTGTGAATGTTTTTATTCGAAACAAGTTGTAAATTTTTCATTTTATTGTAAACAAATTATGAATGTTATCATTCCAAACAAGTTGCAAATGTTTCCATTCCAACTAGTTGCGAATGTTTCCATCTCATTCTAAAAAAGTTGTGAATGTTTTCACTTTAAATAAGTTGTAAATGTTTCCACTTCATTCTAAATAAGTTGTGAATATTTTCAATCCAAGTTAGTTGTGAATGTTTCCATTTCATTCTAAAGTAATTGCGAAGGTTTCCATTCCAAGTAAGTTGTGAATGTTTCTATTTCATTCTAAACAAGTTGTGAATGTTTTTAATCCAAACTAGTTGTGAGCGTTTGCATTTCATACTAAACAAGTTATGAATATTTCCAACCCAAAACTAGTTGTTAATGTTTCCCTTCCATTCTAAACAAGTTGTGAATGTTTCTATTATAAAGAAATGGTGAATGTTTTCATTCTAAACAAGTTGTGAATGTTTATATTCAAAACAAGTTGTGAATGTTTCTATTTTATTCAAAAAAAGTTGTGAATGTTTTCAGTTTATTCAAAATAAGTTGTGCATGTTTTCATCCCAAACTACTTGTGAATGTTTTCACTCCAAACAGAGTGTAAATGTTTCTATTTCATTCAAAACAAGTTGCGAATGTTTTCATTAGAAACTAGTCGCGAGTGTTTCAATTTCATTCTAAACAAATTGTTAATGTTTCCAATTCATTCTGAACAAGTTGTGAATGTTTCTGTTCAAAAGTAGTTGCGAATGTTTCTGTTCAAAAGTAGTTGTGAATGTTTCTGTTACAAACTAGTTTTGAACGTTTCCACTCAAAACTAGTTGTAATTGTTTCCATTTCACTCTAAATAAGTTGTGAATATTTCTGCTACAAACATGTTGTGAATGTTTCTAATTCATTCCAAACAAGTTGTAAATATTTCCAGTTCATTCTAAACAAGTTGTAAAAGTTATCATTTCAAACAAGTTGTGAATGTTTCTATTTCAAACTAGATGTGAATGTTTTCATTTTATTTTAAAAAAATTATGAATTTTTCCACTTCATTCTAAACAAGTTCTGAATGTTTTCAATCTAAACTATTTGTGAATGTTTTCATTTCATTCTAAACTAATTGTGAATGTTTCTATTTCATTTTAAAAAAGTTGTGAATATTTCCAATCTAAACTAGTTCTGAATATTTTCATTTCATTCCAAATAAGTTTTAAATATTTCCATTCAAAGTAAGTTGTGAATGTTTCCATCCCATACAAGCTGTGAATATTTTTATTCCAAACAATTTATTCTAAACAAGTTGTGAACATTTTTATTCCAAACAAATTGAGAATTTTTCCTTTTTAGTCTAAACAAGTTGTGAATGTTTCAATTCTAAACATGTTGGGAATGTCTTCATTCAAAACATGTTGTGAACGTTTTCATTCTAAACAAGCTATTAATATTTCTATTCGAAACTAGTTATGAATATTTCCATTTTATTCTAAAGAAGTTATTAATGTTTCTATTTCATTTTAAACGAGTTGTGAATGTTTCTCTTTGAAACAAGTTGTGAATGTTTCCATTTCATTCTAAATAAGTTATGAATGTTTCTATTTCATTTTAAATAAATTGTGAATGTTTCTATTCCAAACTAGTTATGAATGTTTCAGTTGCAAACAAGTTGTGAAAGTTACCATTTCATTCTAAATAAGTTATGAATATTTTCATTGAAAATAAGTTTTGAATATTTCTATTCTAAAACTAGTTGTGAATGTTTCCATTTCATTTTAAATAAGCTGCTAATGTTTTCATTTCATTCTAAATAGATCATAGATGTTTCTATTCCAAATAAGTTGTGAATGTTTCCATTTTATTCTAAACAAGGTGTGAATGTTTTCATTCCAAACTAGTTGTCAAAGTTTTAAATCTAAACAAGTTGTGAGTGCTTCCATTTCATTCCAAACAATTTGTGAATGTTTCCAATTCATTCTAAAAAAGTTGCGAGTGTTTCCATTTTAAACAACTTGTGAATGTTTCTGTTTTATTTTAAACAAGTTGTGAATATTTTCGTTCCAAACTAGTTGTGAATATTTCCATTCCAAACTAGTTTTGAATGTTTGAATTCCAAACTAGTTGTGATTGTTTCCATTTCACTCTACATAGGTTGTGACAGTTTCCATTACACACATGTTGTGAATGTTTCCACGTTATTCCAAACAAGCTGTGAATGTTTCCATTTCATTCTAAACAAGTTGTGAATATTTCTATTCTAAATAAGTTGTAAATGTTTTTATTTCATTTTAAACAAGTTGTGAATATTTTCATTCCAAAGAGGTTGTGAATGTTTCCATTCAAAACTAGTTATGAAAGTTTCTATTTCATTCTAAACAAGTTATGAATGTTTCTACTCTAAACAAGTTGTTAATATTTTCGCTCCATTCTAAACTAATTGTGAATATTTCCATTCTAATCAAGTTGTGAATATTTCTTTTTCATTATAAACAAGTTGTGAATGTTTTCAACCCAAACTAGTTGTGGAGGTTTTCATTTCATTCTCAACAAATAGTAAATGTTTCTATTCCAAATAAGTTGTGAGTATTTCCATTTCACTCTAAACAAATTGTGAATGTTTCCATGTTAAACCAGTTGTTAATGTTTTGCTTTCATTCCAAACAAGTTGTGAATATTTGTATTCCAAACTAGTTTTGAATGTTTCCATTTCATTGTAAAGAAGTGGGGAATGTTTCCATTTCAAACAAGTTGTGATTACTTGTATTCTAAATAAGTTGATGATGTTTCAATTTCATTGAAAACAAGTTGCGAATGTTTCCATTCTAAATTAGTTGTGAATGTTTACATTTCAAATAGGTTGTGAATGTTTCAATTCCAAACTAGTTGTGAATGTTTCCATTTCATTCTAAATAAGTTGTGCATATTTCCATTTCATTCTATATAAGTTGTGACTGTTTTCATCCTAAACAAGCTGTGAATGTTTCCATTCCAAACAAGTTATGAGTGTTTAGATTTCATTCTAAACAAGTTGTGAATATTTGCATTCTAAACTAGTTATGAATGCTTCCATTGCAAATTGGTTGTGATTGTTTCTATTCAAAATAAATTGCAAAGGTTTCCTGCTCATTCTAAACAACTTGTGAATATTTCCATTATAAACATGTTGGGAATGTTTTAATTTGAAACATGCTGTGAATGTTTTCATTCTAAACAAGTTGTTAATGTTTCCATTTCATTTTAAACAAGTTATGAATGTTTCTGTTTCATTCTAAATAAGTTCTGAATACTTCTTTTTCATTCTAAACATGTTGTGAATGTTTCTATTTGAAATAAGTTGTGAATGTTTCCATTTATATTCGAAACAAGTTGTGAATGTTTCTATTCTAAACTAGTTATGAATGTTTCTATTCTAAACTAGTTGTGAATGCTTATATTTCATTCTAAACAAGTTGTGAATGATTTTTTCCAAATAACTTGTGATTGTTTCCAATTTATTCTAAACAAGTTGTGAATGTTTCCATTCTAAACTAGTTGTGAGTGTTTCGATTTCATTCTAAACACATTATGAATGTTTTCATTCTAAACAAGTTATGAATGTTTCTATTGCAAATAATATGTGAATATTTTGATTTCATTCTAAACACATTGTGAATGTTCCTATTCTAAACAAGTTGTGAATATTTCTATTGTAAACAACTTATTTCCATTCCATTTCCTTTTAAACGAGTTGTGAATGTTTCCATTCCAAACTAGTTGTAAATGTTTCCATTCCAAACTAAACGTGTTGTAAATTTTTACACTCTAAACAAGTTGTAAGTGTTTCTGTTTCATTCTAAAGAGGTTGTGAATATTTCTATTCAAAATTAGTTATGAATGTTTCAATTCCAAACAAGTTTTGAAGGTTTTCATTTTACTCCAAACAAGTTTTGAATATTTTCATTTTATTCTAAACAAGTTGTAAATGTTTCTAATGCAAATAAGTTATGAATGTTTCTGTTTCTTTCTAAATAAGTTGTAAAAGTTTCTATTTTAAACAAGTTTTGAATGTTTCCTTTTCATTACAAACAAGTTGTGAATATTTTCATTTTATTTGAAACAGGTTGTGAAGTTTTTCATTCCAAACTAGTTGTGAATGTTTTCATCCAAATTTTATTGTGAATGTTTCCATTTCATTCTAAACAAGTTGTGAATGTTTCCATTTCATTATAAACATGTTGTCAAAGTTTCCATTACATTCTAAACAACTTATGAATGTTTTTTTTTCCAAACATGTTATGAATCTTTCAATTCCAAAGAGTTATGAATCTTTTGAATCTAAACTACTTGCAAATGTTTTCATTCTAAACAAGTTGTCAATGTTTCCCTCCTAACAAGTTGTGAATGTTTCAATTCCAAACAAGTTGTTAATATTTCCAATTCTTTCTACACAAGTTATGAATGTTCCTATTTTTAACAAGTTGTGGATATTTTCATTTCATTCTAAACAGATTGTGAATGCTTAAATTCTAAACCAGTTGTGAATGTTTCTATTCCAAACTAGTTATGAATATTTCTATTTCATTCAAAACAGGTTGTGAATGTTTCTATTCCAATCTAGTTATGAATGTTTTCTTTTCATTGTAAAAAAGTTGTGAATGTTTCCATTGTAAATTTGTTGTCAATGTTTTCATTTCATTCTAAAAAAGTTGTGAATTTTTCCATTCTAAACAAGTTGTGAATGTTTCCAATCAAAATTAGTTGTGATTGTTTTTATTTCATTCTAAATAAGTTATGTTTCTTTTACAAACAAGTTGTGAATGTTTCCATTTCAATCTAAACAAATTATGAATGTTTCCATTCCGAACTGGTTGTGAATGTTTCTATTCTAAATAAATTGTGATTGCTTCGATTTCATTATAGACAGGTTATGATTATTTCTATTTCAAACTAGTTGTAAATGTTCCATTTCATTCTAAATAGATAATAAATGTTTCCAATCCAAACTAGTTGTAAATGCTTTCATTTCATTCTAAATAAATTGTGAATGTTTCCATTCTAAACTAGTTGTGAATGTTTATATATCAAACAAGTTGTAGAAGTTTGAACTTTAAACTAGTTGTAAGGTTTACATTTCATTTTAAACAAGTTGTCAATGTTTCCATTCCACAATAAACAAATTGTGAATGTTTTCTTTTCATTCTAAATAAGTGATAAATGTTTCCATGCCAAACAAGTTTTGAATGTTTCCATTTTATTCTAAACAAGTTAGGAATCTTTCTAGTCTAAACAGGTTATGAATGTTTCCATTTTATTCCAAATAAGTTGTGAATTTTATTTTCCAAACAATTTGTGAATGTTTCTATTTTAGTGTAAACCACTAGTTGTGAAAGTTTTCATTTCATTCTAAACAAGTTGCGAATATTTCTTTTTCAAACAAGTTGTTAATATTTCCATTTCATTCTAAACATGCTATAAATTTTTCTATTCGAAACAAGTTATAGATGTTTCTATTCCAAATAAGTAATGAATGAAATAGAAACATTCATAACTAGTTTGGAATGTAAACATTCATAACCTGTTTAGAATGAATGGAAAATATTCACAACTTATTTGGAATAATAACATTGACAATTTGTTTAGAATGAAATAGAAATATTCACAACTTGTTTGGAATAAAAATAATCCCAACTTGTTTGGAATGAAAACATTCACAGCCTATTTAAAATAAATTGGAAACATTCATAACTACTTTAGAATGAAAATGTTCATAACTTGTTCAGAATGAAATGAAAACCTTCATAACTTGTTTGGAATAGAAACATTCATAACTTATTTGAAATAGAAACATTCACTACTAGTTTGCAGTTGAAACATTCATAACTTATTTAGAATGCAATGGAAACATTCATAACTTGTTTAGAATGAAATGGAAACGTTCACAACTTGTTTGGAATAGAAACATTCCCATCTTGATTGGAATGGAAACATTTATAACTTGTTTTGAATGAAATGGAAACATTCACAACTTGTTTAGAGTGAAATACAAATATCCACAACTAGTTTGGAATGGAAGCATTTACAACTTGTTTAAAATGAAAGGAAAACACTCAAAACTTGCTTGGATTAGAAACATTCACAATATGTTTGGATTTAAATAGAAATATTCACAACTTGTTTTGGTATGGAAAAGATTACAACTAGTTTGGAGTGGAAACATTCACAACTTGTTTAGAATGAAATAGAAACATTCACAACTTTTTTAGAATGAAATGAAAATATTCACAACTAGTTTGGAATGGAAACTTTCACAACTTATTTAGAATAAAATAAAAACTTTCACAACTTGTTTGGAATTGAAACAATCATAACTTGTTTAGAATAAGTTGGAAACAATCACAACTTGTTTGGAATGGAAACATTCACAACTTGTCTAGAATGGAAACTTTCACAACTTATTTGGATTAGAGGCATCCACAACTAATTTGTAAACAAAACATTTACATCTTGTTTAGAATGAAATGGAAACATTCACAACTTGTTTGAAATAGAAACATTCACAACTTATGGAAACATTCACAACTTGTTTGGAATAAAAACATTCATAACTTGTTTAAAATAAAATAATAACGTTCATAACTTGTTTGGAATAGAAACCTTCACAACTAGTTTGGAATGAAAACATTCACAACTGGTTTGGAATGGAAATATTTACAGCTTGATTAGAATGAAATAGAAACATTCAAAACTTGTTTGGAATGAAAACATTTACAACTTGTTTGGAATGAAAACATTTACAACTTGTTTAGAATGAAATGGAAACATTCACAACATGTCTGGAATGGAAACATTCACAAATAGTTTGAAATGGAAACAATCAGAACATGTTTTAAATGAAATGAAAAAATTCATAAGTAGTTTGGACTAGAAAGTTTTCATGTCATTGCAAGCAAGTTGTGAATTTTTTTTATTCCTAACTAGTTGTGAATGTTTCCATTTCATTCTAAACAACTTATGAATGTTTCTAATTCATTCTAAATAAGTTGTGATTGTTTCTATTTTAAACAAGTTATTTGGAATAAAAACTTTCACAATATCTTTAGAATGAATTGGAAACATTGATAAGTTGTTTGGAATAGAAACATTCGCAATTTGTTTGGAATGGAATCATTCACAACTTGTTCACAATGAAATGAAAACTTTGTAGTCCAAACTACTTGTGAATGTTTCCATTTCATTTAAAATAAGTTCTGATTGTTTCCATTCCTAAGTATTTGTGAATGTTTCCATTCCAAACATGTTATAAGTGTTTCCATTTTATAACTTATCTAGAATGAAATAGAAACAATCACAACATGTTTGGAATAAAAACATTCAGAAATTGTTTAGAATGGAAATAAACACAACTTGTTTAAAATGAAATGGAAACATTCACAAGTAGTTTGGACTTGAAAGTTTCGATTTTATTATAAACAAGTTGTGAATGTTTTCATTCTAAACTAGTTGTGAATGTTTTCATTTTATTCTAAACAAGTTGTAAACATTTCCAATTCATTCTAAATAGGTTGTGAATGTTTTTATTCTGGGCAAGTTGTTGGATAGAAACATTTATAACATGTTTAGAATAAATTGGAAACATTCATAACTTGTTTGGAATAGAAATATTCACAACTTGTTTGAAATGAAAACATTCATAACTTGTTTAGAATGAAAAGAAAACATTCACAACATGGTTGGATTAAAAACAGTCACAACTTCTTTATAATGAATTGGAAACATTCATAACTTGCTTGGAATTGAAACATTCACAACTTGTTTAGAATAGAAACATTCACAACTTGCTTAGAATGAAATAAAAACATTTACACTTATTTGTAATAGAAACATTCACAACTTGCTTAGAATGAAATGGAAACGTTCACAACTCGTATAAAATGAAATGGAAACATTCGCAACTAGTTTAGAATAGAAACATTCATAACTTATTTAGAATAAATTGGAAGCGTTCACAACATATTTGGGATAGAAATATTCACAACTTGTTTGGAATGGAAACATTCACAACTTGCTTAGAATGAAAACATTCACAACTTGCTAGAAGTGAAAACATTCACAACTTGTTGGGAGTGGAAACATTTATAACTTGTTTTGAATGAAATGGAAACATTCACAGCTAGTTTGGAACAGAAACATTCACAACTTTTTTATAATGAAATGGAAACATTCAGAACTGGTTTGGGATGCAAATACTTACAACTTGCTTAGAATAGAGACATCTGTAACTTGTTTGGAATGAAAACATTCATAACTTGTTTAGAATTAAATGGAAACATTTAGAATGTTGGGTTTCGGGAGCCAAATAGTGCAGCGGAATTTAACCGAAACCCTCCAGGATCCAAGTGAAACAAGGTAAACCGGGTGTTCGAAAATTTTCATACCTAATTTTCGGTTGAGATCTCTCACTCAACTGTAGAGTCGAATCATAAAACCTGAACAGTTGACGTGTTTAAGCTCTTTATGGTATCCACATGAGTCTCTCGGGATCATCATGCTTCCACCACGTCCCGGTAGATGCGTTTCTCTTGCGCTTGCAGTGCTAGCTTGCATCTTTCAAGGAATTGTAAGAGAATAGTGCGGCTGTCCTTTTTGGGAGGCTAGGGCAAGGAGACCTGCGAATTTCTCACTAAAAGTTGTATTTATAGTGAGACTCAACTTCCAGGCCTAATAGGTTTCAAAGCCCTAATCCAAGTAGGCTTTAATTTCGGGCTTAATAATGGCTCAACTCTTGGGCCCATTATTAATACGAAATTATTGTGAAACCAAAACCCAAATAATTGACCTATGCACTCTAATGATCCAAATAGCTCTATGTGTGCGACCCAATAGGCTCTTACCACGTTGGCAATGATCATAAATCACATTTATGAACATAAGCAATGAGCGGTGTCTAGCAACACATCATTACTACCCAAGTAGCAAGATTGTCGATGATTCGACTAAACCTTTATGATCATCACCGATATATGCTATTGTCCCTTTGTCCAAGATATCAAGACTAAGCATGAGACATGGAATATGTCACTCTCGTATGGCCCAATATTTGGTTTCTTGATTACCGAGTATACCAACTTAAACTAATGACATTGATATCGTATATCAACTCATCCGAGCATGGCCATCCATTTTCTAAGTCTCACTCTATCAAGGGGCCCGAAGATATCACTCTCGTTACATAGGAGGGACAAATCCTGTTTTGATCATACAAATCCCTCCACATGATATGTGACATACCCAATGACCTCTTTCAAGTTCACTCTGTTACGAGCAACAAAAGAAAGTATCAAAATATGTGACTCACATGTAGGGAATCTTGATGATCTTAGGTCAAAGGACTACATATACCATGCTCACTATGAGAATCACTTATGACACTTATATAACGATCCATGTAGTATTCTCATGGTGGGTCGGTCCAGTACACAAGTTCTCCAACTTGTACCTATATGTAGACTACATATCTCATATTAGTCTCCACATATGCTAGTCGTTATGTATTATTGCAACCCGCTCCACAGTAATACTAGACTAGGAACGTTTGAGAATATCATTATTCTAGGGTTACAATTATGTTTATTACGTTACGCAGAAACAGAACAACAAACATAATTGCTGGATTAATGCCTTAATAAAATATCATGACCCAATGTGCAAAAAATACAATCATCTCATGATTGGCTTTTGAGCACAACACGAACACAGAACTTGTTTGGAATAGAAACATTCAAAACTTGTTTAAAATAAAATGGAAACATTCAAAACTTGTTTAAAATAAAATGAAAACATTCACAACTTGTCTGGAATAAAAACACTCACAACTTTTTTAGAATGAATTGTAACATTCATAACTTGTTTAGAATGAAATGGTAACATTCACAGCTAGATTGAAATGAAAACATTCACAATTTGCTTGAAATGAAATGGAAACATTTACAACTTCTTTGGAATAGAAACATTGGCAACTAGTTTGAGATAGAAACATTCACAGCTTGTTTAGAGTCAAATGAAAAAATTCACAAATTGTTTATAATGAAGTAGAATCATTCACGACTTATTTTGAATAGAAACATTCACAACTTATTTAGAGCAAAATAGAAACATTTACAACTTGTTTAAAATGAAAAGTTTCAGAAGTTGTTTGGAACAAAAACATTCACAACTTCTTTTGAATGAAATGGTAACATTCACAATTACTTTAGAATGAAATGGACACATTCACAATTAGTTCTAAATGGAAAGTTTCACAACTTGTTTGAAAGAGAAATATTTATAACTTGTTTAGAATGAAATGGAAACATTCCCACCTTGTTTGGAATATAAATATTCACAATTTTTTTAGAATGAAATTGAAGCATTCACAACTTGTTTAGAATAGAAGCATTCACAACTAGTTTAAAATGACATGGAAGCATTCACAACTTGTTTGGGGTAGAAACATTCACAACTTATTTGGAATAAAATGTAAACATTCACAGCTAGTTTTGAATGGAAAGATTCAAACTTGTTTAGAATAGAAACATTCATAAGTTATTTAGAATGAAATGAAAATATTCACAACTTATATAGAATGAAATAGAAACATTCCCGACTTTTTTGAATGAAAACATTCACAACTTGTTTAGAATGAAATAGAAACATCCACAACTTATTTGGAATAGAAACATTCACAGCTTCTTTAGAATGAAGTGGTAACATTCATAATTTGTTAAGAATAGAAGTATTCACAACTAGTTTTGAATAGAATCATTCAAACCTTATTTCGAATAGAAGCATTCACAACTTGTTTCGAATGAAAACATTCGCAAATAGTTTAGAAAGAAATGGAAACATTCACAACTAGTTTGGAATGAAAACGTTCACAACTTGCTTAGAATAAAATTGAAACATGCACAACTAGTTTGGAATGGAAATATTCATAACTAGTTTAAAATGAAATGGTAACATTCCCAACTAGGTTCAAATAAAACCATTCACAACTTGTTTGGAATGGAAACTTTCACAACTTGTTTAGAATAAAATGAGAACGTTCATAACTTGTTTTTTAAGTAAACATCCATAACCTGTTCTGAATGAAATGGAATGATTTACAACTTGTTTGGAATAGAAATATTCACAACATGTTGGGAATACAAACAATCAAAACTTGTTTAGATAGAATTGAAAATATTCACAACTAGTTTAGTATAAAATGGAAATATTTACAACTAGTTTAGAATGGTAACATTCACAGCTTGTTTAGACTGAAATGGAAACATTGACAACTTATTTGGAATATAAATATTCACAACTTGTTTAGAACGAAATGAAACATTCACAACTTGCTTGGAATAGAAACATCCATAAGTTGTTTTGAATGGAAACAATCACAAATTGTTTAGAATGAAATGAAAAAAAAAAACTAAAACTAGTTTGAAATGGAAACTTTCACAACTTGTTTAGATTGAAATGGAAACATTTATAACTACTTTGGAATGGAAACATTCCAAAGTTGTGAATGTTGGCATTCCAAAACAAGTTGTGAATGTTTCCATTAGATTTTAAAGAAGTTGTGAATGTTTTTATTTTATTCTAAAGAAGTTGTGAATGTTTCCATTCTAACCACATTGTGAATATTTCCATTCTAAATTAGCCATGAATGTTTCCAATTCATTCCAAACAAGTTGTGAATGTTTTCATTCCAAACTAGTTATGAATGTTTCTATTCCAAACTTGTTGTGAATGTTTCATTTCATTCTAAACTAGTTGTGAATGCTTCCATTCGATTCTAAACAAGTTGTGAAAGTTACCATTCCAAACTAGTTTTGAATGTTTCCATTTCATTCTAAACAAGTTCTAAATGTTTCCATTGAAAATAAGTTGTAAATGTTTATATTTCATTCTAAGCAATTTATGAATGTTTCCATTTCAAACTAGCTGTTAATGTTTCCATTTCATTCTAAATAAGTTAGGAATGTTTCTATTTTGAACAAGTTGTATGTACCTCCATTCATTTTGAACAAGTTGTGAATGTTTCTAATCCAAACTAGTTGTGATTGTTTCCATTCCAAATAAGCTGTAAATGTTTCCATTTCATTCTAAAACAAGTTGTTAATGTTTCCCATGCAAACTAGTTATGAATGCATGCACTTCGTTCTAAACGAGTTGTGAATGTTTCTATTCCAAACAAGTTGTGAATCTTTCCATTTCATTCTAAACAAGTTGTGTTGTTTCTATTACAAATAGGTTGTGAATGTTTCCATTCTAAACAAGTTATAATGTTTCTATTCCGAACAAGTTGTGAATGTTTCCATTTCCTTTTAAGCAAGTTGTTAATGTTTCTATTCCAAACAAGTTATGAATGTGTCCATTTCATTGTAAACAAGTTGTAAATGTTTTCATTTTATTCCAAATAAGTTATGAATGTTTCCATTTCATTTTAAACTTGTTATGAATGTTCCAATTTCATTATAAACAAGTTGTTAATGTTTCCATTTCATTCTAAATATGTTATGAATGTTTCTATTTTAGTCTAACCATGTTGGGAATGTTTGCATTTCACTTCAAACAAGTTGTGAACATTTCTATTTCATTCTAAACAAGTTGTGAATGTTTCGAATTTACTCTAAACAAGTTGTGGATGTTTGAAATTTATTCTAAACAAGTTGTGAATGTTTTTATTCAAAATAAGTTGTGAATATTTTCATGTTATTCTAAACAAGTTATGAATGTTTGTATTGCAAACAAGTTGTGAATGTTTATATTGCAAAGAAGTTGTGAATGTTTCCATTTCATTCTAAATATGTTGTCAATATTTTCATTCTGAACTAGTTATTAATGTTTTCATTCCGAACTAGTTATGAATGTTTTCATTCCAAACTAGTTGTGATGTTTTGATTTCATTCTAAACAGGTTGTGAATGTTTCCATTTCATTCCAAATAAGTTGTGAGTGTTTCTATTCCAAACAAGTTATGAATGTTTTCATTTCATTTTAAATAAGTTGTGAATGTTTCGATTCCAAATAAGTTGTGAATGTTTTCATTCTAAACTTGTTGTGAATATTTCCATTTCGTTATAAAACAAGTTGTGAACGTTTCTAGTTCAAAGTAGTTATGAATGATTCTATTCTAAATAAGTCACGAATGTTTCTATTCCAAATAAGTTTTGAATGTTTCCATTTGATTTTAAAAATGTTGTGAAATTTTCCAATCCAAACTAGTAGTGAATGTTTTTATTGCAAACAAGTTGTGAATATTTTCATTTCATTCTAAATAAACTAATTGTGAATATTTTTATTCTAAACTAGTTGTGAATGTTTCTATTCTAAATAAGTGATGAATATTTCCATTATAAACAAATTGTGAATGTTTCCATTTCATTCTATCCAAGTTATAAATGTTTGGAATAAAATGGAAAGATTCACAATGAAATGGCAACATTCACAACTTTTTTGGAATGGAGATATGTACAACTTGTTTAGAATAAAATGGAAATATTTACAAATTATTTGCAATAAAAACACTCACAAGTTGTTTGGAATGAAAACATTCACAACTTGTTTTTAATGAAATGAAAATATTCATAACTTATTTGGAAAAGAAACATTTACTACTAGTTTGGGATGGTTACACACAACATGTTTAGAATGAAATAACATTCACAACTTGTTTAGAATGAAATTGAAACATTAACAACTTGTTTGGAATGAACAAGTTGTGAAACATTCATTCTAAATAAGTTGTGAATGTTTCCATTTCAAACTAAATGTTAATGTTTCTAATTTTATTCCAAGCAAGATGTAAATACTTCCATTCTAAAGTAGTTTCTAAGCAAGTTATTAATGTTTTTTTTTTCAAACTGGTTGTGAATGTTTTCATTTCATTCAAATTAAATTGTGAATGTTTCCATTCTAAACAAGTTGTGAATGTTTCCATTTCATTCTAAACATGTTGTGAATATTTCCCATTTATTCTAAATAAGTTGTGAATGTTTCTATTTGATTCTAAACAGGTTATGAATGTTTTTATTCTAAACCAGTTGTGAATGTTTCCATTCTAAATAAGTTGTGAATATTTCTATTTCTCTCTAAACAAGATATGAATGTTCCCATTCCAAATAAGTTGTGAATGCTTCCATTTTATTCTAAACAAGTTGTGGATGTTTCCATTTCAATATAAACAAGTTCTAAATGGTTCAATTCTAAACGACTTGTCAATGTTTCCATTCCAAACTAGTTATGAATGTTTCCATTCCAAAAAAGTTATGAATGTTTCTATTCTAAATAAGTTGTGAATGTTTCATTCCCTTCGAAACAAGATGTAAATGTTTCTATTCCAAATTAGTTGTGAATGTTTGCATTTCATTTTAAAAAATTTGTGAATGATTTCATTTCATTCTAAACAGGTTGTGAATGTTTTTATTTCAAACAGGTTGTGAAAATTTCTATTCCAAATAAATTATGAATGTTTTAATTTCATTTTAACCAAGTTATGAATGTTTGGAATGGAAAACTCGCAACTTTTATAGAATGGAATGCAAAT